>SNQN01001735.1:19277-45512 GCA_008642245.1 Bassia scoparia | reverse complement strand
ACTGTGAAATTTGAAATATGGGATACAGCTGGGCAAGAAAGGTGTGCCTAAGTCCTTGATTGTTAGTTATACTTAGATTAATCTTGGGCGATGTATGATTATAAAAAATATTCCCTCCTTAATGAAAAGATTTCTACAATTGGTGTAAATGAACAAAATTGACAAAATTGTTTTTAACACAAGCAAGAATGAGATTATATGTTACTCTCATAAAATTATTTTGTCTAATTTGTTAAATTTAGTTTTATCAAAGAACATTTATCAACTTATGTTAATTAATTATTTTACATTTTTATGTGATAAATAAATAAGAGGAGCTTAGAGGGAAATTTGGGAGGGAGAAAAATGAAAGGGTGGGTATTGCTTTAGTAGTAGCCAAGGATTTCTTATTTCTCGTGTTGTGAAGACCTGATATTTGGTAATTGTATGCGTAGGTATGCTGCTCTTGCTCCACTTTATTACCGAGGAGCAGCTGTTGCAGTTATTGTGTATGACTTGACAAGTCCTGAATCTTTCACAAAAGCTCAATATTGGGTAAAGGTGCGTTTTTGTAGTTTACTTTCCCCTTTTTCTTGATTTTAACGTCTTTAAATTCTGAATAACTACTAGAAATCCTATAAGATGTCTRGAAACATGTCTGCCTTTTTTGGTAGTCTGTAGCTGGACAGGACTGTATATTTTAAAAGCGAACAGTTTGAGAAYGCTTTGATGTAAAAGCTTCAGTACTTTGTGGTAGAATCAAACGATGAGTTTATTTTGCGCTTCTACTACATTAATTCATATAATATTATGCTACTTCGTATTACCAGGTAACACATGTTGTCATACAATATAAGGAAAGAACTCTAAATTATTATTTAGGTTTCAATGTTATCACCTAATATTGGTATATGAACCTGTGTATATTTGTATTTGAGACCTATCTTTTGCAGTTTTCCATGGAATTTATACTTGCACTAGTTAAAGAGCAAGACCTTAATTCTATGGGARGAACATGATAGCATGAAAACCAATTCTCTTTTGATGAAAACTATCGAAGTGGGATCTAAAATCAGGAAAACTTCTCGCTTAACACTAATAAAAAATGGGAAATTTCATCAGGTTTCYTGTGGTTTGGCCTAATAGCTCTTATACACTCGAGGTTTCAGGATAGGATCAAGTAACCCTGAGGTCAGGGTTTAATAGCTCACGTAACCCTGCCGTTACTTTTTTCGTTAAAAAACACTAACGCAATTATTTTTCCATCCAATTAACATTAACCTAATTAACACCTAAAACTAACTAATTAAACCCTTAAATTAATTAATTAACATCCGAATTTTCATTATTAATAAACTAAACTTAATTATTACCCCTATCAATTCATCTTCAACCATTTCATCAACATCAATTCATCAATCATCATCAATTCACCTTACCATTTTCAATTCATCAATCTTATCATCAAGTCACCTAAACCCTGCCCACCACAGAACCACGCAAACCACCACCAGCCACTCCCACAACAACCCAAATTCACCACAGAACCACGCACGCAGACCACCCTGCCCACCACAGAACCACGCACACCACCACCAGTCAATTCATCAATGTCATTATCATCAGCTCACGCAGATGAGGCCACCACCAGCCACAACACCACCAACCCATTCAATCCACAACAACACCACCAGCAACACCACGCACCACCCTCGTTCCTTCCTCCTTCGTTCCTTCCTCCTTCCTCCTTGCTTCCCACCTCTACCAATTCACAACAAAGACGATGACAACGACAACAACAACAACAATACGCAGCACCAGCAGCAGCCACACACATTCGAACAAACCCCAAATTCGAACAACCCCCAAATTCGAATTGGGCGAGTTTTGGGTTGAATTGGGCGAATTGTGGTGGTTCTGGGTTGCTTGATTGGGCGAGTTTTGGGTTGAATTGGGCGGATTCTAGGTTGCTCGAATTTGGGCTGCTCAAATTTGGGTTTTTGTAATGAATTTGAGGGTTTTGAAGGGTGGGAGGCGATGGTGGGCAGGGTTGGGTGCGGTGGTGGGCAGAGGTTGAGGGTGGGTAGTGGCGGTGCATGGGGTGGAGTAGTTGGTCAATTGATGTTGATGAAGATGGTGACTTGATGATGATGTTGATGAATTGAAGATGGTGACTAGATGATGATGTTGATGAATTGAAGATGGCTAAAGGTGATTTTATTTTTTTTATTTTTTTGGTGAAGTGGTGAATTGATGATGAATTAAAGTTGATGAAGATTTTAATTAATTAATTTTAATTATTTAAGAGTTTAATTAGTTTGTTTTAGGTGTTAAGTATGTTAATTAGTTATTGTAAATGTTAAATGGATGKAAAAGTAACGGTGTTAGTTTTTTTTTAACGGAAAAACTAACGGTAGGGTTACGTGAGCTATTATACYCTAACCTCACCTGATCCGTTCTTCAAACCTCGGGTGTATAAGAGCTATTAGACCAAACCAACCCTGAGGAAATTTCCCATAAAAAAATGTAGATGTCTTTAATTCAATTTGTTTTATATCATTCTAACCTACTTTTGAAAAAGAAGGGACACAAATTCTTGAGAAGGGAACATGTGTCTGCACAAAGAATAGTAAAAAAAATATTCTATACCCAAAACAAAGTAAGACATAAAATTAAGGTTGAATGTTGAATGTATATTAAAAAAAAATCCATGTCTATTATGTTATCAAGGTTGTTGGGTGGTAGCAAGAAAAATATGAAATATTTATGGGTGTCTATAAACTAAGATTTTTAGTTAGGGTTGGTTTTGGGAAAAAATAACCCACTTATGGCTGGTTTCCATAARAAAAAGTCCTTAGGAAATGTAATTGCTAATGAGTGTAAATGTTCATGGGCTCTACTTCTAGTGTAAAAGAAGATGGCAACGAATTTGTCGAAAAATGAATAAAATGGGTTTTGTAAGAAATGGCGCTTTCCCTTTTGCATTGGTTATAGATGAAGTGACCAAGTCAATCCAAGATTGGATTAAGTACCATGGTGTATGTTATTTGCGGATAATATTGTATTGGTGGATAAAACTAAAACTGGATTCATGCCAAGTTGGAGCAATAGAGACGAAGGTTGGAATCTCGAGAATTTAAGCTAAGCTAAGTCGTAGTAAGACTGAGTATTTGGAATGTCAYWGAGATAAATGATGGAGYGGTGAGGTTGGACAAAAACGATTTGACCATGAGTGAATGCTTTAAGTATCTTGKGTCAATCATTCAAAAGAATGGTGATATTGACCAAGATGGGACCACGGGATAAAATTTGGGTGGCTTAAATGGAGAGCGGCTACAAGAGTGTTGCGCGATCGATGCATCCCTCTAAAGTTTAAGGGAAAATTCTACATGTTGCAATAAGACCAGTATTGTTCTATASTACAGAATGTTGGGCCTCAAAGAAGGAGCATATTCAAAATATAGGGGTCACAAAGATGTGGATGGTGAGATGGATGTACGGGAACACTCTACGAGATCGAATAAGAAATGAAGTTATCTGTAGGAAAGTTGGAGTTGCAAATTTTGCAAGCAAGTTAAGGGAAAACCAGTTGCATTGGTTTGGGCATGTAAGACAAAGACCTCAGGGGCACCGGTGCGAAGAGTGGGATCAGAGAGATTTTTAGCGAGGTAGAGGAAGACTGAARATGACTTGGTGGGAACGAGTAAGAAAGGATTTGAAACAGTCGGATTAGCAAGAGAGTGAGGCTCTCGATCTTAGGGAGTGGTGGAGGAAAATCTWTGTGGATGACTTCCCGGAATAGTCACTTTTGGTTTATGGTAGCTAACCCCACATATGGGGTTAAGGCTATGATTGATTGATTGATTGTAAGAAATGACATTAAACAAATAGTTGTAAAAACGTCTAGGAACGAGGGAGTATAACCTAAATAATGTAATAAGCCCTTAGGAAATTGTAATTGTTAGTGAGTGTTAATGTTCATAGGCTCGACAACTAGAGTAAAAGAAGATAGCAACGGAATTTTGAAATAATGTATAAATTGGGTCTTGTAACGACTCTCTGGAATGACCCTAAAGCAATAGTTGTAAAAACATTAATGAACATAGGAGTATAACCTAAAAGCAATAGGTATCAAGATTTGATTTTGCACAGAGAAATCTTTGATCAATTCAATAATGAGAAAATGACAGCCTTTTTCAAATTATTTCATAAGCTAGCATTTAAGAGGTGCTGACAGGTCCCACAAACTTTTTATGAATAAATACCATCATTCGCAAATTTTGTCATGAGATATAGCAATTTAATATGCGCATTTTCAGAATATTATGATAATCTTTGTTGGCACATTCTCATCATGCTTTTGCACGAAGTAATCTTAAGTTATTTTGATGATGACTTGATAAGTAAATGACAGGCTGACAGCATTCCTCTAAAAAAGCTTTTAATTCAGCTAGCATTTAAAAGTTGTGATAGGTTTCAACGTTTTCGAATTACTACTACCATCATTCTCAAACGTTTTTATGAGCTAATATAGTAATTTAATGCATGTATTATTAGAATGGTATGATGCTCTATGTTTGCCCATTCTCATTAAGAACATTGTAACTAGGCTAAAATTTTAACTTCTCAATCTATCCAAGTGTTTAAAAAAAAAAAAAAAATTATATAGTTTTCTAGATTGGAGTATATAAAGGATGCTTGCTTTCTTCTTGCGCTCTTTATTTTATTTTATTATTATTTTTATGTTTTTGAAGGAAACATGCACTCTTTAATTACATGATATCATTTTTGCTGTTTTTCTTTAAACCCTAATTTTACATTTTTATGATTTGTGTGCCTCATACTGATTTGAATGGTAATGTTAGGTTTCATATGGGAAATGTAGTTGTGAAGTGGCCACAATTATGGCTGAACGAAAAGGTTATCTAGGAAGGATGAAATTGTGGATAAATTTTCCGCTTTRTGCTCTTTAATAAACAACTTATAATGAAGATAGAAAAGGATTGGGATTTATTGTRGATGTAGAAAGTGGTTTAAATTTAGGAAACACTTTATTAATAATAAAAGTTCCATATTTATGAAAACATCTTCTCCCTTGGCAATAATTTTGGACGGAGAACATTTTTAATGGAAAACTCAAACTCACAGCAAGTCTGTAAGAAATGTTAAGAGTAATGGAGAGAGAGGAAGCTTCAGCAGAAATAAAAAATTTATGGAATAAGTGGGTAATTGTGGCATTTTTTACTTTATTACAAACTTTTGTTTTCTTTCATGAGAATGTTTACCCCTCTCTCTCTCCTCACCAAAGKTTTTTTAGGAGCACGTGAAAACAAAGTGTCACACTTAAAAAGAAAYAGCAGCAAGTATTCGAATTTCAAATAATGTCCAGGAGCATCAAAATGGTAATCCATGCATCATGAAACTCCTTAGAAGATATGATAATGACATTGTGCCTAAAATGAAAATAAAGAATATTTTGCGACTGTTGGGAGGGAATCACTTTAGTTGGCAAATAACTTAAGCTAACCTTTCATGAGTAAAAAGCCTATATCAAGACTTAGTAGTCTTATCTCACTGACACAATTAATCATGGCTTCGTTGGAGATAGGTTACAAAAGAAAAAAACCCTTATCATATATACCTTGGAGGTAGTGAAATATGTGCGTAATCCTATGCCAATGCCTTTGGGTAGGAGATCAGTTAACTTATCCTTATAATAAGTTGTCATTCCACCCTTCCAAATGGGCCCCACAACTTGAAAAAAGAATCATAAATTTATGGTTTATAAAAATTGGTTTTTTAAAGTGGAGAATTTTAAAAAGGACATTATATTAAATCCTTAACAAGTGAGTATTTGGGCCTTTAAAATCTTGGGTATCAAAGAGTAAAATTTGGTTTTAAATATATACTTTGAATGCAGACATAGAGATTTGGTTTTAAATTTAGAATTTCATTTGAAATTATAAAATCTACAAAATTATAATAATAATAATAATATTATTTTCTTTTGAGATAGTATTACAACTTCATGAAAAACCTTATACATAAATTATTTATGAATTACATACATATTCATTTTAAAGGGCCCTATTTTAACTTTTGCTTCAGCCCCTAAAAGGTCGGAGATAGCACTAAACCTACCTTAATGCCCAAATTTCTTCACATCATTTTCTAAATGTTTAACCTTTCAACAATACTATTTGTCTTCCAAAACATTTGTAGGCCACTACTTGCCCATTATGTATCATATTCCTCTGTACTTCCTCCGATCCATATTAATCTCAACGTTTCCATTTTTCAAGCTTGTCAATGCATACTTTATACTCATAATATCTTTAGTTATGTTTTCCCAAAAATTATAAAATTGGATTATAATAAAGACACATTGAGACGAATCAAAAGAGATCTCAGATGACTATTTTTTTACACGTATAAACCTCAAATGCTAGTTATATAAGACACTATGAATAATGAAAAATTGTTAACGTTGGGATTGAAGGAAGTATGTTTTGTTTTTTTTTTGGTACGTCCCCTCTTCTATGTTATACGATGTTTAACATTAATGTTAGCATGGATAAACTACAAAAAGAGACATTAGGTGCGTAAATTTGTGCTAGTTAACAAGTTGCATGCCTACGTTTATTATCAATTTGTTAGGTGGCCCTCGTGGTTTGGAATGGGGAGAGTCAAGGAGAAGAGAATAGCCAACTTACACATCCCAAGTGGGGTTTTATTCGAAAACCATATGGCAATAGGAGGAGTATCCTATTTAGGTTGCAAACTAAAGGCTATTAGTTTAATATTTCCATATGGGACTACAACYCACACTTGCAATCTTAACAATCTTTCCCTTAAGTGTCGGTCCGAAAACTCCCCTCGAGAAAAATCAACTCGAATAAAGCACCCAAACCCGAACACAATGGTGTCTATCAAACGCTGCGAGAAGCTAAGCCCTTGTGCCATTGTTAGTAGCGAGGGAGTTTTAAAGGATCCCTATAGCCCACTTTCAAAGCCCAAAGTGATCTTTAATCCCAAAATCATATGGCAATAGTAGGAATAGGCCACTTAGGACTAGTCCTTCGTTTTAAATAACGTGTCTGAGGCGCGCCTAGGTTCAAGGCTTTTTAATAAGCCATTTTTAGGCAAGGTGTGCCTGACCTACAAGAGGCTCAAAGAGGCATGCACCTTTGAGTGTCTTTAGTGAGACGTTCTTTTGTTCTGCTTTGGCAAGTAGTTTAGATGTGCGTAATGAATAGAAAATATTAGAAATTTCTTTAAATTAAAACTTGTCCCCCTTTACATGTTGATTTTGTAAAAGTATTAATTAATTTTGTATATGTGTGGATTTATTTGTAAAACTTTTGCACCATAAAAACAAATGAAGACATTGAGAGTTACACCATACCATCCAAAGTAATATATTTAAATGGAGACAAAAACTTTTGCTCCATAACTATTGCAACTTATTAAAGAGTTAAGTTTAGAGATTACAATGAAGCTTCAATGGAGAAATAAGTCTTGACAATGATTGCAAATACCTTGACCTTGAGTTTTGGAGAACAAAGTTACACTAGAATTGAGTAAATTAAGCTAATTTGAGAGAGAAATTACTAAAACTACGCTAAGAGAAGAGAGAAGAGAGCGAAGAAGTTAAGAATTACATGTATGAAGTAGTATGAATGATAGAATGCCCTCTCTCTCCTCAAAAGACCCCTAAAAGCCTCAAAGGCTTGGGCAAAATGATCAAAACAACGTAGCAAATGAGTAGGGGAAAAGCAAAATCACATGGCCATGGGCCTTCTTCAACCTGCAATCCAACAGCTTCACGTCCATGGGTAATGTGCCATGGCCGTGGGCCTCCCTGCAGTCCCCAGCACTCCATCAAAACATCATAACTCTCACTCCTCTTGTTTGTTTTGTGGGCATGTGACCTATCGTTGCGAAGCTAACAGAACAAGCTTTTATCTCTAAGTGTAATCACCTCAAAATACTTAGTAGATCAAAAGATATGTCTGTTTCAATCCAGAGTTGTGTACATGAAGTTTCCAAAAAGTTCCCAAAATGTTTAAAGGGAAATTTCCCAATATACCCCTGAGGTTTTCGAGTTACCTTACGTACCCCTGTGGTTAGGGTTAATAGGCGAAATGTCCTTACTACTAATGGTGTTATAACTGCCATTAGTTTTCCATCCCATTTAACCCCAATTCATCTCCTCCATTGTTAAATCTTCCTTGTTTCTCCCAATTCGTCATCAACTTCAAACAAACCCAGAAAAATTAGAAAATAAATAAATAAAAACACCCTCTTCCATTCTTTCCCTCTCCTAAAAAATTTCAGATTGAACTTCCATAAACCAATCCAACACCCAAAATCTCATATCTTTGTCAGCGGAAGAGGATGAGTCAGAGGAGAGAGAAAGGTTAGGAGGAGCATGAATAATAGTTGAATCCCATATCTTCATCGTGCTGAGGAGCATGAATAATGGCTTCGGTCACTTCTTCTTCCCGGATCTATTGTAACCTCCTAGATYGCAACTTCTTCCATCTTCTTGCCAGCCCGCCACTTGTTTAGTATGTGTGAAATATGCTTGCTTTGATTCTTAGCACTTGCTGCCAGCCCGCCACTTGTTTTAGATGCATTGTGTCCTTTTAAGTCGTATGTTCCATATAATATTTGAGGCTTAACTTCCCTACTCTTTCCACACTAAAATGATTATTTTTCAYGGCTAGCTAACTAATAAAAATATAATCTCTTGATACCTTCTTTCCAATTTCCACCTTTATCAATTGCTTTATAGAAGTAACACATGTTTCCTTTATAGTGACGATTTTTCTCTCAAGGCTAAAACTATGATGCGTTAAACTCTTTCTTTTAGTGAATCTCTCACTTGCGCCAGATGGTCAACATCTTCTTCTTCCCGGATCTATTGTAACCTCCCAGATCGCAACTTCTTCCATCTTCCCAGATCTACTGTAACCTCCCATCTATAAGGTTATTAATCAATCAAATAATTATGTTTGATTATAAAAAAAAAAATGAATAATAGTTAAATTACCCAAAAAAATTTTCCAGAAATTTTCGAAAATAAAAATCGAAAAATTACGGGTGATTTGTGTTTTGGATGAAATGGAGTGAGGGATTTGTGAGTGAAATTGAATTTGTGAGTGAAAGGGAATGATTGAGAAGAGTTTGGGTGTTTGATTCAGTGAAAGATTGAGAGGGAAGGAAGAAGAAGAACGAAGAAGAGAGGAAGGAGGTAAGTGAAGGGGAGGTAAGATTGAATTAGTTTTAATTTTTGTTTAATAGTTTTAATTAGTTTTAATTTTAAGGTTAATTAATTAGTTTTAAATGGTTAATGTTTGATATTGTATTGGTGGATGAAACTGACTGGGTTAATGCCAAGGTTGGAGCAATGGAGACAAGGTTGGAATCGAATTAAGCTAAGTCGGAGTAAGACTGAGTATTTCGGAATGTCGGATTTGGGTCTCAAGTGGGAACCAATGATGGAGTGGTGAGGTTGGACGGAAGGGACTTGACATGAGTGATTGCTTTAAGTTATTTGGGTCAATATCCAAAGGAATGGGGATATTGACCAAGATTGTGGCTATAGGATTAAGTCAGGGTGGGTTAAATGTGAGAAGCGGCTACAGGAGTTGGTTATGCGATCGAAAGCATCCTTTAAATGCTGAGGAAAAATTCTTATAGGACTGCTAAAGCAGACTTTTGCTTTATGGTAGGAATGTTGGGCCCAAGAAAGAGATTTTCAACAGGTTGGGTCACCGAAGATCGCGGATGTAAGATGGATGTGCGGGAACCAATTACGAGATCGAATAAGAAATGAAGTTATCCGCCAGAAAGTTGGTGTTGCAGAATATGCAAGCAGTTAAGGGAAAACCGTTGCGTTGGTTTGGGCATTGTAATGACGGAGACCTCAGGGGGCACCGGGTGCCAAGAGTGTGAAGAGTGCGGTCAAGGGGATTTTAAACGAGGGGGGGTGAGAGGAGAGACAAAAATGCTTGGTGGAAGGGTTAGAAAGATCAGAAGTAGTTTGGATTTGCAAGAGAGTGAGGCTCTCGATCGGAGGGAGTGGAGGAGGAAAATTTATGTGGATGACCTCCCGGAATAATCACATTTGGTTCATGTTAGCCGACCCCACATATGGGATTAAGGCTATGATTGATTGATTGATTGATTGATTGAAATGGTTAATGTTTAATTAGTTAGCTATAATGGTCAAAATGGATGGAGCCCTAACGGAATCCTAACGTTCGTTAGTAGTAAGGGCATTTCAGCTATTAACCCCTAACTTTAGGGGTACGTGAGGTAACTCGAAAACCTTAGGGGTATATGGATTATTAGGCCTAACCTTAGGAGTAATTTTGGGTAAATAGATTGGGTAAAGTAATAAAAGTTTATTTTAAAAAAGAGTAATTCATTAATGTTAGAGTAAATAAAATAGGTAAAAAGTTAAAAAGTTATCTTTAGATTGGTTTAGAACAATTATTTGGAAACATCCCAAAATCGAAGCTGAACAACTAAAAAAACGGAGGGATTACATGTGAAGCGTCAAAGAGGCCATGAATAACCATGCTCATGCAAAACTAACTAAAAGTATGCAAGTCTAAACTAGAATGCTCTAAGGAAATATGAAAATAAACTTCTAAAAATGAGCTAACTCTAAACACGACAACCATGATCAAAATCAAGTGAACACACGCAAATGACACACAAGATCAAAGTGGTTAAAATCATGCTAGAATGCACCTAAAATGAAGAAAGGAGAAAATAACTCAAAACACTAGCTAAAGTGGGTTCAAAAACTCACTTGTCATTTTGCAACAATCTTTCTTGAATTTTAGAACTCCGACATTTTTTTTTAAAAAAAAGGAAATTTTGTTGAAAACTACCCTTTATTTCCACAACTTTAGAAATAACTACCCACTATTTTTTTTTATTAAAAATAACTATCCACATTTTACAAAACCTTTGTAAATCACTACCTCATTTGGTTTTCGGGTCAAATAAAGCGGTTTTCCAAGCAATTTTTTGATTCATCTTGCTATTTCCGTCGTTATCATTTAAATATCATCAATTCAGCTTTATTGTTGTTCAATTAAACTCCCAACAACATTAATTTCTTGCTGCAATTTTCTCTTCAATTTATTTGCCCCAAAATCACATAATTACTCAACAATTTGCTTGTATAATTGGCACAATTGCAAATTTATTAGTTGAATCTTCAAGATTCATATGAAGGTAAACTTGCCAACATTTCTTCTTCTTCTTCATTTCTCATTACTGTAAATTGATTTTTYTGAGTTGATGCAGTTTTTTTTATGTTAATTGATGATATTTAGATGAAAATTGTTGTTCTTGATTCAAGATGTTTGTAATTACTTTCAATTTTTTCCTTCAATTTTTCGAATTGCTCAAAGTTTCATGCTTTTGCTGTCTAATTCCCTTCACTTTTTCTCAGAAAAATTCGATTTTTTCGTTGGATCTTTTATTGTTATAGATTTTTCTGATTTTTGATTTTTCTCACAAAAAGTTTCAATGTTTCTTCAATTTTTTGGGATATGGTGGAGTGGTGCGGTGGTGGTGATACAGGGGGGAGTGGAAGGAGGAGGAGAGGGGTACAAGTAAGGGAAAGGGTGTAGTGGTGGGGTTGCTTTGTGGTGGTKGCTGTAATGGAGGTGTGTGCGGCTGCTTGGTGGTGGAGGTAGGGCTTCCCAGTGGTGGCTGTAATGGAGGTGCGTGGGGTTGCTTGGTGGTGGAGGTAGGGCTGCCAGTGGTGGCGGTAATGGAGGTAGAGCTACTTAGGGGGGGCRGTAATGGAGGAGAGAACAAGAGGTGGGACCCACGTCGGAAGTGGTTTTTATTTGGCCTGAAAACCAAATGAGGTATTGATTTACAAAGGTTTTGTAAAATGTGGGTAGTTATTTTTAATCAAAAAAATAGTGGGTAGTTATTTCTAAAGTTTTGAWAAAAAAGGGTAGTTTTCAACAAATTTTCCTAAAAAAAAATTATAAAAAAAGAAGAAAAAACAATTGTTTTATCCCATTTTTAGGACATGCTTGAGTCTTGTGAGGTTCTGGCGTTCATTTCTTTGGATTACTTGAGTGGCTAAGATTGGTAAAACAGCCTGCACGAAGTGACTTGGTTTACTTTCCGACCTTGCTTACGAATGCTAGTCCATGAAATAATGTGCATCCAGTGATATGCTGCAAGAATTTCGGAGAGTTAGATTCATACAGCTCATGACCCAAGAACTAGGAAATGGGAAAGGTGTATTCAGTGTGCCTCAATGGATAGTAGTTCAGGAAATGGGAATAATGGTGCATGGCATTCCTGGAAGTAGTCAAACTAGGATGTAAACTATAAACTTCATTTTCTAGTAAATGAGTATTTTGAATATTGATATTGCGAAGGGATGTTCCTTTTCTTCTTGGATTTTGATTTCTGAGAATGTTAGGATCGTAATGCCTCCAGTATACTTCTCTGCTAATCTGTTCTAGGTGTGGAAGCTGGAAAGTCTTGGGTTTTTTTGCACTTGTTTGATAAAATTGTACTACGAAACTTTTAGGCCATTTGGGATGGATTTGATTTTAGGGCAAACATTCAACCTTCTTTGAAAATATTGATCTACCTAGTCAACTCTACGCATTAGAAGTTTTGTGTTCATAAATGGATTTCAATCAATCAGAGCCTTAATCCCATAAGTGGGGTCGGCTAATATGAACCAAACGGGTCATTCACATGAATTTTCCTCTTYCACTCACTACGATCRAGTGTCACATCCGCTTGTAAATCCAACAATTTCAAATCCTTTTTAACTCYCTCCTACCAAGTCATTTTCGGTCTCCTTCTACCTCATTTAAAATCTCCCTGATCCCACTTTTCCGCTCTCCGCACCGGTGCCTCCTGAGGTCTCTGTCACATGCCCAAACCAACGCAAACTGTTTTCCCTTAACTTGCTTGCAATATCTGCAACACCAACTTTCTCACGTATAACTAGGGATGAGCAAAAACAGTGGGCCCGATACCTAGAATCGGTCCGGAACCGGAACCGGTTGGATCGGTACCGGTTCCGGTTCCAAAAATGAGGAACCGGTGGTGACCGGTTCCGGTTYTGGGTACAAAAATTTTGGAACCGGTACCCAGTGGGTCCCCGGTGGTACTGGTTCCGGTACCGGGTATTCGACACCACCGGTTTTATAACCAGTACCAAGTAACTGGTTATGACTTTTTAGTTTATTAAAATACATTTGTTAAGGTAAAAAAACCCAAATTATATAAACTATAGAAACTTGAAATACTATTGTATAAAGCAATGTGTTTTTGTGGCCAAATACACATATAGAAGTATGAAATTAGCTAGGATAATCTTTGCCTTTTACTGTTTTTTATTTTTTWAAAAATCTAACCGGGGAACCGKTTCGTCCCAGCGGTTCCRGTTYCAAAAATTTTGGAACCGGTCCAACCGGTTCCGGTACCGATTCCAATTATCCGGAACCGAGGTTTCGGTTCCACCCAAAATAGCTGGGTACCCGATCTTGCTCAACCCTACGTATAACTTCATTTCTGATTCTATCCCGTCGAGTATTCCCACACATCCATCTCAACATTCGCAACTCGGTGATCCCTACCTTTTGAATATGCTCTTTCTTGGAGGCCCAACATTCCGTGCCATAGAGCATTTCTTGTAGAATTTTCCCTTCAACCTTAGTGGGATGCTTCGATCGCACAACACTCCCGTAGCCGCTCTCCATTTAAGCCACCCTGATTTAAAGCATTCACTCATAGCGAGATCTTTTTCATCTAACCTCACCACTCCATTATTTGTACCCCGTTGTGACCCAAAACGACATTCCAAATACTCAGTTTTGCTTCGACTTAGCTTAAATCCTCGAGATTCCAACCTTTGTCTCCATTGCTCCAACTTGGCATCAACCCCARTTTTTTTTCATCAACTAAAACTAATACAATATCATCTGCAAATAGCCTACACCATGGCACCTCATCTTGGATTGGCCTTGTTACTTCATCTATAACCAATGCAAAAAGGAAGGAACTCAATGCTGATCCTTGATGCAAATCAATTGTTATAGGAAAGTCCTTCGTCAATCCATCACACGTCCTCACATTTGTTGACACATCCCGATGCATGTCCTTAACCAAGTCAATATACCTTCGGGGAATACCTTTCTTCAACATTGCCCACCAAAGTACATCTCTTGGTACTTTGTCATAAGCCTTCTGTAGATCGATGAAAATCATATGGAGCTCCTTCTTCCTTGCCCTATAATACTCAATCATTTTCCTTAATAAATGAATTGCTTCCATTGTGGATCTGCCAGGCATAAAACCAAACTGGTTTTCGGATATGCTAGTGCATTCCCTTAACTGATGTTCTATTACCCGTTCCCACAACTTGAAAGTGTGGCTTATAAGCTTGATTCCTCTGTAGTTAGCACAATCTTGAACATCTCCTTTGTTCTTATAAATTGGAACCAAGGTGTTCATAAATGGATTTATTGCTTTTTATTCGGCAGGAATTACAAAAGCATGGAAGTCCTGATATAGTTATGGCTTTAGTTGGGAACAAAGCAGATCTTCAAGATCGCAGAGAAGTACCTGCACAGGTAATTCGTGCCATATATATGTCGCATATTATGTTTAAATTGCTATTTGATATTTGCTGAGTGTATTTAATTTCTTACCATTGTATGAAGGAGGGAATTGAATATGCAGAGAAGAATGGTATGTTCTATATTGAGACCTCTGCGAAGACAGCTGATAACATAAACCAACTCTTTGAGGTACATTTGTTCGCATGAATCCTTCTGTTTTCCCTTGTGTTTTACGCTCATTACCCCATTTTTTATGTCTGCGTGTTGCTTTTATTACCATTCAAGATGTGTTTATCTAATGAAATGTTCTATTGTCAATGGGGGCTCATATCCATGTAATAGTCTAATTACCTCAGTTCAAATTTGTTAATCCCTTCATGGGTATAACTGTTTTTTTGTGTCAGTATTTTGTTGACTTAAAATCTATTGCCTTTGGAGATTAGAAACTTGATAGAAAAACTAATTGACAAAAACAGGGGACAAGTTTGATATTCCTATGAGAAGTTTTACATGCCTAGACTTCTTGGAAGGGGAAAAAATATGACGGTGATTTTTTAAAAATATTGTATATTTTTTAAAGAAATAAAAATATTTGGGAAAATCTATTTGTTATCATCATACTTTGGGGTTTTCCATTTGGTAGCAAAATGTTATGTAGATTCCATGTAGTGTAGTGTTGTATTTTTTTCGATAGGTAGTGTAGTTTGGTCTTATTTGCTAATGTATCACTGTAAAACATTAGTTTTGAGCTGAATAGGGTTAAAGTTTTGCCTCGTTTGTGGTTCTTGTGTAAGAATTCTTCAGCTAAAGTTTGAGGGTCTTTTTGGACCTTATGGATCAAGTTTGAATAAATTGGAGAAAAAACGACCAAAGTGTTGTTTTACACGTGAAGAAATGTCTACTTATGTTTTTTTTCCCTCTCTCAATTTTGAGCTCAAATTCGGGCATTAAGTACAAATGTGACTTCCATATCCTTAACTAGGCAAATCCTTGAACCTTTTATTAACATTTTGTTTAAGCAACTCCTATGGTAGAGAATAGATCCAAATTACAGTGAGTACCATATGGAATCTTGAAAAAATTGGGTAACAAATGGAAAGGTCCAAATTTAAATGGTACTAAATGGAGTTAACCTAAAAAATTTGCTTAGGTTGTGGATTCCACCCAAGGGTAAATTTTGGCGATTGAGCAATCCTCTCCCAGTCTCCTCTACTACTCATCCATGTCTATGGAGGTGTTTGGAAAATTGTTTTTCTTACTTCGCTTTTAGCTTTTTAGTTTGGTCAAACAACCAAAAAATATGTTTGCTTGTTAAATTTTAAGAGCTGTTTTACAGCGAAATGATAAAAGGCTAAAAGCCACCTTAAAACTTAAAATGCCAGTCAAACAAGCCAAAAGCCAGCATAGCCAATTGTCAAACAACCTCTTCCCATTTACCATTTCCATTCTCTCCCTTGGTGTTTCGTCTTCAACAAATACCAGAATTAACAACTGATTATTGCTATAGTGGTGATGGTGGCATAATCTCTCTCCTCTCTCCTTGGTTAATCCTTCATTACCCTTGAACTGTTGCTCTATTAAAGGTGATCCAAGCATCTTATTAAAAAAAAAAAACAGTAAAAAAATAGAGGTGATTTAGGCATGCCCGTAGAATATAGTTTATGATTAAAATGATTTCACATTGTCGTAGCTTTAAAGGTAAAAGAACTCATGCTTGGAACGAACTGTTTCAAACAGGCCCTTTATTTATTTTAGAGGTGTTTAAAGTTGAAACAATATGCCAACTACTATCGGATGCTTAACAATGAAAGGGTAGTTTATGTGTTGAATCTCAGCTTGGTGGATTGTAAACATTTTACTAGAAAATTATTATCATCTATTTTAAATTTTATTTTCATAGCTTCGTTCGTAAAGGAATTTCAATCACTTTCACTAAGAATATAATAATTCTCCCAATGATGGAATCCATTTCTCTTGTTTATTTGTTTTTCCTTTTTTGTTACCTTGTACACTCTCCTCCGGTCCTCCCGCTATCTCCTTACTTTTCCTTTCATTTTTTTAATCTATAATAACTCTTCTAAAGCGCAGTCGGCTCTCACTCTATACSTGTCACGTGTCGTTTTGTCRTTCAGTGWTTTTCCGCCTATTTTTTCTAGACTATATTTTCGAAATTAAATATATTTTGTAATATAAAATATAAAATATTCTGAAAATATAATTTTATACAATTTTTACTTATGATATCAAAGATATTATCCTGTTTTATTTGTAACATATACTATTGTCAAAATAAGATTATTATACTAAATTTATATACTATTATATAATATTTTTTATCATATTAAAATAAAAAAAAAATATTTGAAAAGATTGGTAACAATATCATCATAAGATATCATAAGATAATGTGTAACTAATATACAAAAATATAGTTAAAGATGACCATATATTGAATATTACAATCAAAGATTACATATATACCTCGTCAAAAAAGAAAAGAAAAAGATTACATATATACAAATTATTTCATATCTTGTACTCCAATCCGTAATAATATTTCGAATTAGGTTATTTATTTTCCGAAATTTAACCATCTCTTCCTTTATAAATAATCTTCCTCAACATTTTACTCTTGTTTTAAATTAGGGTATACTATCCTTCATATTTCAACATAGGATATGATTATTATGTTTTCACAGGTGTTGCTTATTATTGTATTCATTTTAATAGTGTAACATGTAATGAAGTAATTTTGTTGTAACGTTATATTATATGAGTATAATACCAATCAAATCATGAAGGTCGATCACTCTATTGACAATCATGTTGTAATTGGTATGTGTTATGATATTTATTATTTATGTTTCACTATTAGACCTTGTTATATTATATGTGTTATATTATTTATTATTTATTGATATGTGTTATATTATTAGTCATTAAATTTATTTTGTTTGAATATTTATATTTTTAAAACTTTGAAATTACAGTATCCGTATAATGTACAATAACATTTTTCAATAGATTAGCATGAATAAGAAGCAAACCTTCAATATTCTGACCATGTTGSCATCATCATTTTTCACTACACTATCTTTATATTATCATGATAATATTATTACGGAGTACATACTATGGAGTATAAATATGTTTGCCGAGTATAAGGAAAAACGGTTTTACATTAATTTATTAAAAAACCATGCACATTAACCCAAAAAAAGAAAAAAACTGATCTTTTTTGTACTGTCCTAAAGTGACTATCATTACTGCAATAATAATTGCAAATGTGAGAAAGAAAATTAAAGTTACATTTTTCTAGCTTTAAATTWTGCTAATAGAATTCCAAGTTACACTAATATAGTCAAAAGTTATGTAAATTTTATTTGAAGTTACACTTTTATGTATTAAAGTGATCAGTTAAAAAGAGTAACTTAAGGCATTAAAACCATAACTTTATCAATTCTATATATCAAAGACTCCGTTTTACAATAAATTATTGTAAGGCGGTTGCACACAATAGTTTTTGATATTTTTTACTTTTGTTATTGAAATTGGTAGAGGATTTATATTGGAATTGAAATATTGGATTGAAAATTTACATTGAAATACTTAATTTCCTTATTCTATTGTTCTATACATTAATAAATTTCTAAAACTTTGTTATATCACAAATAAAATTTTAAATTGATATCTCAAATCATACAATGAATTCTATATGGTCAGGAATCATGTTAATTAGTTTATATTTTTAGGATCAAAGATGCTTTACATGTCTAACTAGTTTTATGTGCACGCGATGCATGCGACATTTTTTAAATTTTATACACAAATATGATCGATATTGAAACAATATATTACTCGTAGATCGTATGATTTAATTGAATGATTCCATAAAAATGATAATATCCATTATTATGTATTGAATCCAATGGAAATTTTTTATATATAAATTTGAAAATTTAAATTTTTATACACATAATAAATTTATGGATTTAAATTACTTATTGTTATAATTAGTAATTGACTATCATGATTAATTTGATTTAACTTTTTTTTACTTCAATTAACTTTTTCTTTTGTTTATTGATTGACATTATTTGCGCTGAATATACCATTTAGTAATTATTTTCAATTGATGTTGATTGAGATATTTGATGATATATCATTTTAACTATTTATTATGAAAATAGAGTAAATAAAAGGTTTTAAAATTTTTTTTACATTTTTTAATATAAAATTCATTAAGGGTATTAAGTAACTTTATAGGGACACCATTGCTCCTCTTCCCTTATATAATAAAGATAAAGTAAAATATAATAGTATTGAAGAAATTATTTATTAAAACTGGGTTAATATATTGTTATTCATAAAATAGGACATTTTAATTATATTGTTTTTCCAATCAAACTTATTTATTTGAACATAATAATGCAGTTTAATTCAATGAAATATGCTCAACAAAATATAGATTCCACTTCCTATAAAAGAATAATTTCATGAATACTATATAAATACTCACTTTTCTATCATAAATTATCTCTTAAAAACATGAAATATTACTATTGAGATTTATATAAGTATTATTGTAATAATATTGGCATAAAAATTACGTAAATATCTATCTATAACCATTATATTACGAACTTTTAACGAATATAAAAATTAAGCTATGTTATATAACTACAATATGCAATATCATAATTAAGATTACGTATATACTTACATTTATTAATAATTTTAATCTATCCGTACTATTTCAAAATAGTTTTCGTGATTTCTTTATTTTTAGGGATTTTTCTCCATATACCCCTGACTTTAAGCCTAAAATCATATACCATCGTCTTTTTAAAATGCTCATACTACTCCCACATTAAAAAAAATAGCCCAAATACCTTCAAGACCAAAAAAACCGTTAAGTTTTTAACACCGTTAACTCTAATTCAATTTAGCATCCATTAGTCAACTATAACTAATCTATTAACCTTAACCACCCTTAAATCCTTTCATTAATCACTCTTAAATTCTTAATTACCYCATAACCACCACCTCTTCCATTTTCCACTCACACGTATACCTTCTTCCYTCTTTTCTCTTCTCATCTCAATTAACATGCATTCATGAACACTAAAAATAAACCAGACAAAACCAATTTAAACACCAATTCGAACACCCAAAAYTGAATTGAAACACCAATTTTAATTGTAATGAGCATCCAAAACCCAGAATTCATTGGAACACCCACAATCAATTTTAATTGGAACACCYCAAAACCCAGAATCACCAAAATCCCCTTCGAAAATCCAATTAAAATTACGACATGCAGCGAACTGCGAAGACATTATTGAAGATTAAAATACAATCACGTCAATAATGTAGCGAACTGCAGCGAACATTTGGCGACGTGATTTTAATGTCGTGAAATACATTAAAACTGCGAAGACGTGAAAATACATTATTGACCAGCGAAAATACATGAAGATGATGAGTAATAATATGAGAATGGAGCTTGAATTTGGGTGGTTCAATTTTGGGTTTTTTTTTTGGATTTTTTGGGATGTTTAATTCATTGGTTTAAGAATGAAGATGATGAGTAATAATATAAATTTCATGAAACACAAAAAAAAAAAAAGACTGAATTAAATAGGTTGATTAGATTTCTGGATTTTGTATGAATGAAGAGAGGAGAGATGAAGATAGAAGAATGGAGGAGACATAGTTATAAGCTGACTATGTTTTTTTTTTTTTTTTTGACTAATATGAGCTAACTAAGGCTTAATCAAGAAAACATTAACGGTGTTAACTTTTCCGTTAGAGTAATGGTATTTGGGCTATTTTTTCTAATGTGGGGGTATATGAGGCGTTTCTAAAAACACGGGGGTATATGGGTTATTAGGCTTAAAGTCAGGGGTATATGGGGAAAAATCCCTTATTTTTATTAATATTTTCAGTGTCCTTTCATTTACAAATAGTTTATTTGCATTTTCTCTTATATGTCATCTTTCTTACGGAGTAATTGATATTGTATCATCTTACATAATATTGCTCGCTAAATACGACTACAAGACTATGACTACGACTAATTAAATCAAACTTTGGTCAACTATAAAATAATCATTACTGAATACAATTATTCATTGAGTTGGGTTAATTATACGCCGTCCGTTCCCTTTTGTTTATCGTGTTCAGAATTGAGGAGAGAATTAAGAAAAATGAATCTTTAGTTAATATAAATACTTCCTCCGTTTTTTTTGATGCCGCATTGTGAAAAAATCGGAAACCGAGGTAAAATTTGGTGAATTGATGAAGTGTATTGATAGGTATATGAATAATGTAAGTGGGGTCAAAAAAAAAAGAAAAGAGGTTAAAGTAAGTATATTGATGAATATTTTAATGAAATAAGTGAGAAAAGTTATGTGGTCCCCACAAAAAAGAGTGATTGAAGAGGGATTAATGAATATTTAAGTGTGGTCCCAAATTCAAAAAAGGAAAAGAAGAAGAGTGGTGCATCTTTTGGGAAATTTCCCTAAATGAACAATGGAGCATCTAAAAAATACGGAGAAAGTAGGTTAATTTAATAAGATTTTTAGTTGAAAATAGAGTTATTATATTTTTGTAGTAAGTATAATGGCAAAAGTAATRAATATGTGTTGGAAAGTGAATTTTGGGGAGTAATTTAGATAGTGGTTAACTTTTATTTACTATGATGAAAGAAAAATAATAAATATGGTTCAATTTACTATGGAAAAAAATAGAAGATCGAAAATAATGAAGAAATAAGTAAGGGGGAATCTAAGATATTTTAGGGATAAAAGTAACAATGAGTAAAAATGCMATGTATAAAAAAGAAAATCAAACAAATGTAAAGAATAAAAGGGAACACAAAAAAAAGAACGTAAAGAACAAACTGGAACGGAGGGAGTACTCATAATATTTAGTACAAAATATTTGTTTTGTTAAAAAACTAACAATTAATTAGTTACCTTTATTGATTCAATGATTCTAAACATATTTAATACTGTACGGATTATATAACTATTATACTAGTAATAATAAACTCTAAAATATGCGTTCTTTGTTTTTTTTTTTWWWAAAAAAAAACAAACATTTACTTCTTATTTATTTATTTATTTATTAATATTGTTTGATTCCATATGAGAGCATCAAAAGGGAACGGAGAGAGTACCCTTTTAGGTAATGTATTAAATGCGTACAAGGAGTGCATTGCATTATCTTTCATTAAAAATCATTTTACGTTGAAAATGTTTTCCATCGAATGTAACAAAGACTAAGTCCCATAGTAATTGTTGACGAATTCCAGCTTTGTGATTACTAATAATTATATGTGAATAACTTAAATCTACGGATGTTGTGGTACAGGAAATTGCAAAAAGACTTCCCCGACCCGAAGCTTCTCAATAAGTGGATCTTCATGCTAACAAATGGCCATGCCATTTTCTGTCGAAAATTTCAATTAAGCTTGTTTTTGTTTAAATGTTACGAAACTGATGCTTGTACCATCATTAGCAAGTTGGATTAAAAGCTACGAACTACGAAGTATTGTACAGCCAACAACCACAAGAGTGGGCTAGTGTGGAGACCAAATCTAATGCACTATTCATATTGATTAATGTAATAATCATATATTCTTGTGATATTCATATTGCTGTTATTATTGTAGCACAAGATAATATGAGACATTGCATTAGTATCAATATCAACCATATTGCATTAGAGACATCGCATTAGTATCAATACTAACCATATTGCATGACAATATGAGAGATAACATTAGTACCAATACTAACCATGTTGCAATCCATCTCATATTTTTCAAATTCCTATAAAAACTCAAAATCAACATCACAAGCATTAACACTCTTCTCAGGGAAATTAATATTTCCTTTATCAATTTCATCTTGAATTCWATTTTTGATTACACAACCAGTAGTTTTGTGTGTGAAGGCATCACGCAATCTACAATTGTGGATACTGTTGAAGTGATTTTGCACTTCACCAACAAGTTAACTGTTCAATATTGTTTTAAGTTCGGTAGGGGGTTGCCCCTTTGGTTRCTGATTATATTGATAACCTCGTTAACGTAAAAAATGGCTCCTAAGATCGTTGAAGTAGTCAAGAGCGAGGATGTAAACGTAAGGAATTTAACTTTTTGTAGAACAAGACTGAAGCTTTAAAAAAAAATCGAACAGAAACGATAGCCATTCATTTATAAAGTAAGGATAGAGTTAGACTACAACTGTATCTCAAGGAAGGATAATTACCTCCATTTTACACAACTTGGGAAAATCAATGTAGACACGCGCATATTTGATCATAAGAGGATGAACTATGCTACGCTATGCAGGCTACACTTAAATTCTACTTGGTCACTAAGCAAGTGCGGCTAAGTAAAGAGCTAAATTCTAAGAAAAAGATAGATGATTGTTTGTTGTTTGTGTGTTGTGCGCCCTTCTTCTAATCCGGCTCATTTATTTATAGGTTTCAAAGGTAGAGATCGTGGGTAGCAGTTATTCTTTTGACAGTTTCTTGACGCTCCTTCTTCATATTTGAATTTCCACGTTTTCCCTCCAAATCCTGTTGTCGCTTGATGCTTCACGAGCCTTCTCTTGTTGGGCCTTTTCTGAGTGGCCACTTCTACCATAATCCCTTATAACGTTTTTGTTCCATCGGTAGACTGGAGTTATTTAAGAAACGCCTAGTATCGCCTGTCTCCTCGATCATTGTTCTTGTTGGTCGTCTCCATTCAAACAATACTAGTCAAACTCCTARTTCTTAGTTAAGTATCAAATTAGTCAACATAGTCAAATGGTTTATTTTTTCAATAACAAATTACCTCCTTAATTTGCAAAGGCGATCTCTTGAGTCCTTGCGAATTAACGTTTCCACCATCGCTAGAGGACTTGTGATTTTCCTTTATTAAACTTTTGTTAAAGCAGTGACTTTATAATCTTATATTAATTATAATTTCGTAGTCACTCCTATTTTTGCAATATAATGAATTAAGAGTGGTTTTTGGGTAGGATGGTACATAATTAATTAAGCACAACTTCAAAGAATTACATTTACCTTTGTTGGGAAATTCTATGACGCCARCATTAGTGATTGTGTTGTCTTGTCACTGAACGTAGTTGGTTTTAATGATCATAATTATATGTACTATACTTTGCGATTAATAAAGATTTTATTTAGCAAAATATTTCCATAAATATTAAACTTTCAGAATTACTTTTGTAACATTGCAAGGCAATGTTTTTTGTCATAATTCTGAAATTCCAATTACTAAATCATGAGCAATATTTTGAATTATACTGTTCCAGGACCTCTAACCAACAATACTTCATAATATTGAGCCCTCACCAAGACTACATGGTTTTCGAACAAAATTCCATCTCTAGACATTGCCCTAGCTCCCATGGCAAAGGCCTTACACACCCGAGATAAGTTGTGCAACACTACGATATCATTTTTTACGCGCGGGAATAGGTTGGCGTCAATGAAGTCCAAGTTGTGGAAAGTCTTAGCAACGCCTTTCCCAGTTCTTCTTTCCTCTTTTTCTTGGATTAAAGGTCTCTTCCCCCAACACTGAGCAGGCCCATTACTGAACGACTCTCTCTTCAAGTCTAAGAACTCARCCACTCTGTTGAAGGCCAAGTTATGGTTCTCAAACTCATCAGGATGCTAGAAAGTCCCAAATTCTTGCAACACTCTCTATGGAACTATCCACACATTATGATAAAGGGTATCGAGATGAACTCCCTAATATCCCTCCGACATTTCTGGTTGAGAGATATTGTATATACGAACTTCCGTATTTGGATTAATATCCATTGCTTGGAACATTGTAATTTGAGAAGAAAGAATTGWTTTAACAAGAGAAAGAGAGAAAGTAAATAACTTCTGAGTAACATACATTGTGAGAAGCGAATATTTATAGATGAGTATTATGAGCAGTTACCGATATGATTAGATAACTTCTCTAGAACCGTCACATGAAGCAACGTGTTTTAGTGGTAATTTAAACCGTCCACATCGCTTGGTTATTTCTTCGTGAAACTTCTTTAATAAATACCTTGATTCATGRAAATATTTCGAATATTATTTTCACAAAACCAAGGTCATTAATTGCCATAACTTGATGAGACATTTCTTGGTGGGGAAATGGTTTAATCTCCATTGTTTTGCTTATGGTCTAACGATCATCGAAAATTTTAATCCTTGTTCAAGAAATATATTTTGAAGTTATATAACTTGATACTAGATATCATGTTATGATTTACGATCTAATGTACATGAGCTACGTAACGATGTAACCCACCGCTTTTTGAACTATAACATCATACATTAAAGATCATTGCTCATGAATTACTGAACTAGTACATAACAAAAATATTACTTCCTATTTCATGATATATACTTCCTCCGTTCTTTATTACTCGCACCTTTCTAGTGGTGCATGAGAATTTAGGAAGGGAGAGAAATAAGAGAGTGGATCTCAAAAGATGAATATTATATATTAAAGATGAAAGAGACTTTATCTCTCCCAGGAATCATTCCTCGTTTGTACGGTGTTCCTCCTTTGTGTATGGATGAACAATCACTTTACACCAACGGAGAAATCGCTGGAATTCTTGGTCTCTCAATACCTTTATTTTCCTTTCTCTTAGTTCAAAGGGAAAARAAGAGTGTTATTCCTCTACCTCTGACCACATTAGACCTTTAAACCCATGAGACTTATCCTTACTAACTACATTAGACCAAAAATCCATCGTTGGCTTAAAGGTTGACTTAGCAAGGTTCAAGGAAGAAAGTGACTTTGAGAAAGATTTATCAAGACAAATAATAAGAGATGATGAAAAGACGACTCTTTTTAAAGAGTAGGAGCAAAGTCACTTAGCTGCCTTTGACGTTTTTATAACAGAGCTTATTTGCATTTAATATGTTTCACCAACCTTCTACTCTTGTAATTTTGTTCATTTACCAAGGGTAACAATAAGCGACATGTATAAGGAAATAAAATGCCATCATTTGATTCATTCCCTTTTCAAACACTAGTACTCCTCCTAGCCTCTATTGAGGTGATTTTGCACTTCACCAACAAGTCAACCACCCAATATTGTTCTTAGTTCGGTAGGGAGATGCCCCTCTGATTACTGTTTATATTGATAACCTCGCTAACGTAAAATGGCTCCTAATCGATCAGAGTTAATCAAGAAGATGGAACATAAGGAGAACAACTTGTTGTGRAACAAAGCTGAAGCGTAAAACAAAAAATAATAAAAAAGAGACAAACACCATCCATTATAAAGRGATAAGTATCAGAATACCATTGTATTACAAGGAAGGATGGTTACCTCCATGATTACACACAATGGGTTGAAAATAGAACAACTTACTGATCCATGATAAGATGAAGTACGCTACGCTAGACTAATCTAGGCTATGCTAATCTAAACTAACTTGGCTACTAAACTAAGTGTGGCTAAAGGAAACTAAATGCGAAAAAGAGATAGTTTGATGTTGTTGTTGTTGTTGTTGTTCACTTTTGTACCACTCATCTCTATTATATAAGCCAAGGGAGGAGCAATGGTGTCCCCCCTATAAAGTTACA
>SNQN01001734.1:27396-87925 GCA_008642245.1 Bassia scoparia | reverse complement strand
TCCTGGCAGCTCTTAGCTCACCCTGCACTCTCTCCACCTCTGCATGAGAGCCTTCCATACTGTCATAATCTTTTTCCAGGGCAGCTGCCTGCCCTCTATCTGCTTATTCCTGTCTGAAAGGCAGGAGCAGGAGTGGGCAGCAGCTTCATAGCTCAGTGAAGTAATGACGCCATATTTGACAGTCTGCATAAAACACATATCAGTGTAAGTAAAATATAGCAGTGCAAATAATACAAAGGACAAAGGATATTGACTGAAAGGGAGGGAACCAATTACTGAGCCAGGTAGTACTCGAAGAGGTGGTTTGCCACCCTATCACCATCCATGATAGGGGCATCATAGGGAGAGACTGCATGGAAGAGCAAGTTCCTGGCAACCAGGCTTTTTTTCCTCAATGTTGGGACCAGAGAGCCCCTATTGGGATAAGTCCTGGCCTCCCAAAGGCAGATTTTACTGCATGAGGAACAGGACAACCACATAATGAGCCCAGATGAAGGAGAGGCTGGTATGGTGGACCATGTGTTTGAAGTTGAAGTAGTTGATGTTGCTGCTGTTGCTGCTGTTGCTGCTGTTGCTGTAGCTGCTGCTGTTGTTGTTGTTGCTGAAGGAACTGTTGTTGTTGTTGCTGAGGGTATTGTTGTTGTTGTTGCTGAATAGTTGTTTGCTGCTGCTGATACTGAAGTAGTAGATGCTGAAAGGTTGAAGTTGAAGGGAAAACTGAGGTCTGCAGAGAAGGAGGCCCATGGCTGCCTGGTCAGATGAGGAGATGACTCGGGAGGAAGGGATACCAGTCCAGACTGGATCTTGTAGGTCACCACCACCTGAACTCCATTCAGCATTTGGATTTCAGTGGCAACCTGGAGGCCTATGTCTTCCTGTGTCTTCCTTTTCTTGGCCTCTTCCTCCTCGTCACTGTCGACAGACACAACCTCATCAACCTTCCTCTTACCCTTGTCTCCAGAGGGATCCACCTGTGACTGGGAGGCGACCACCTAAGCCTTGACCACGACCAGCTGGAACTACCATAGACCAACCACCCTGTGGACAATCCTGCCCCTTCAATGGGAGAGGGGATCCTTCCACAGGTGGTGGAGAGATGGTACTTCGGAGAGCTCCAAAATCAGGCATCCTGAGCCTGCTTCTGGTAGACCTGAAGGCTGAGCCAGATGAAGACTCCCTCCACTCCCAGTGGGAGTTGGAGCTCTTGGTCTCCTCTCAGCCTGGGGAGTGCTGGAGATGTCAGCCCTTGTGCTTCTCTCCTCTGATGCCCTTGGGAGGCACCAGCAGCTTGGGATAGGTCCTGACCAGCTCCTGAAGTACTGCTAGACATAGTAACTGGTGGTTGGTCAAAATTCTCTGAGGTCCAGGGATCATTAGGTTTGCTCCTCACCAGTTGGCCAAATACCTCCTCGTCAATCACCAGGTTGTCAAGGGTCACAATCTGATCCCTCAAGACACAGACTCTGAGGACAAGATGGAAATGCTACCAGATGGAGTCCTCTTCAAGTTCAGAACTGACAAGTCAATATTTCCCAGAGCTTCCACTGCACAAGAAACACAAGAAACATGGTTAGTGCTACTAAGCCAAAATCAGTTTGTAAAAAAGAAATGTAAATGTGCAAGAGAAAAGTGAAAGGGTTACAAAGACTTCAGTACAACTGGACTTACTCTGGACACACTTCTGCTTAACCCACCAGCTGCCAAGTAAAGCTCCACCTTCACAGGTCAAATGGGGTAACCAGTGTTTTGGGGTGGGGCTCCTACCCTTTGTCCTGGCCCAAAGCTTGAAACCACTCGAAGGTGGCCTTCTCCTTGTCAGTAGTAAGGCAGCTGGGGGAAAGGCCTTCCTCTAAGAGCCTTGTTCCTGGTGAACTCAGTTCTGGCCTGGTACAGGTAAGGGTGCTTCTCGTGCAAAGGAACCTCAACCACAGCCATTGCTGTGTCCACTTCTTCAAACCACAACTAGGGGATAGGAGGTCGCGTAGGTATCATTGCCACCCTTCCCAACCTCCAGAGAATACCAGCCAGTCTTGATCTGAGTTCCCCTGTATGCCTTTAGCCAGAAAAAAGTTCTGAACCCCTGGTTGACATCTCAATTCCAGAAACGTGCAGACCCAGATGAACTTATAATTCTCTGCACTGCACTAGGAGCTAGTGGGACAAGCTAATGCCCACATCTCGAGCAATTCAACCAGGAAGGGGTGTAATGGAACTGCTCCTAATTCAAGGTGGCAATGTAAATGGGAATTCTGAACCTCGTTGGTGAGTAGGCCTGTCTGAAGGATTGGGGCCTCGAACCAGTACCCAAGCTGGAGCCAAACCATAATAATTCTCCAGCCCTGATATCAAATCTTTTTGCGTAAGCTCTCTGCAGAAAATCAGGGTCCAGGGCAAAGTGAGCAGGGCCATCATTTCCTTAACATCAGCCCACCTGACGGATGTCCAGTGGTGGTTGTCAGGGTCCAGATATCTGGTACTCCTGAAGTTCCCCCTCTCATCCTTGGGGGCTTTGTCACGAGCCCTGGACCACCTATCCTCAGAGGTCCAGCCTGTTCGTCCTTCCTGGAAAGGGTAGCAATGCACCTGTCCACCTCCTCCTTTAAGCCGTTAGAAACAGCCCACTCAACCTGCAATCTGAAGCCTACGAGGAATGCTGGAACCACTTACTGTTCCAGTCCCACTGATAGTGGACGGAGTACTGCTACTAGGCCTGGCTGATGCAGGCTCTGAGAGGCTAGGTCTGGAGGTCACCCCATACCAGATTGACCCCTAGTACGTCTAATCAAAGGTTTTGAGTCCTCGTTGGGCTCTTCGTCGGTAAGGGCAATTGAACCCTCGGATTTATTCTGAGAATCACTGTACTCCTCTGACATTCTAAAATTCAAACCACAAACCAAAGAACGCAAAAGGGAAAAACAAAACAAAATTACAAACTACTCTAGACAGACCAGGGAAAGCTATTAACTGGAATGCATGCATGTTGAATTCAAGCAAGGAAGGGGAAGAGAATTACCTGTTTAATTGGAGACTGAGACAATGCTGCTTAGTCGAAAACAAGAAGGTAACCCCAACAAGCTTGTCACGAACAGGAGCCGCAATCACCAGAAAGGTTGTCGAAAACTCTATTGTTCTGGGAATGCTTCAAAGGGGCAGAGAGTTTTTGTTTTTGGCTTGTCTTTTGCACTTTTTTGAAATGGTTAAAAGCTTGGAAGTAGGAATTTAAAAGCGAACTGATGGAGGTGACTCCCCATAAAATATAGGGGAAGTAACCGTCACGTCAGCACGCCATCACATTAAACGCCCATTTATTGGTGCGTAATCATAAAGTGGCCGAAAGTTCTGAAACGAACTACCACGAATTAAAACTGCTCCTTTAGTCAAAGCTGGCCTGGTAAAAGGAAAAGTTACATGGCCTCAAAAGGGTTCATAAATTAACCAGGGGCACCACCCTGGTAAAATACGAGCTGACGTGGTTCAATAATTTATTGAATCCAGGACCTGGTAAAATCTTTCTGATTAACCAGGCCTGGATGGGGCTAGTTGTTGGTACCCATTGAGCCACCAGGCCCAATAGCCACCAAGGCCCATGCTAACTAAATCCAATAGGCCCAATTCGTGCTAGCTGTCTCCAACGGGCCTTATTAAAGGGAAAGTGCCATGGGCTAAAAGGAGTCAAAGCTACCAACCCACTAGTCAAAAGTTGGGTCATGTAGGACACCTACCCTGGTATCTATATACGCCACTTGTCACGTTTGAGGAAGCCTTGACCATGCAAATTCCAGGTATAAAAAGCAGGCTTGAGGCCCCAAGGGCTAGTAAGTTCATACGCACAAACACTACCTACATTCTCTCTCTAAATATTGAATACCCTGGTAAATACTGACACCTCCATCGAAGGGGCTGTTCCTGGTTTGCCCTAGGGTAGTTCACCCGTGTTTTGTAGGTACCAGGATTGCAGACCAGGTCCATCTTCACCAACACCGGCTCGTTGGCCACTGCCACGTCAGCAGTACCACATATTGTACCAACATTTACTATATAAAAAAACAGCTCTTCGACCTCTTGGTCAAATAAACTTAAGTAAAAAAGAGTTGCTTTACCCTAATTTATTTTTAACTCAATTCAATTCCTAATTAAGTTTCTTTATCTCCTAAATAATTCATTTTAGTTCAGTTAAAATAACCAGACCCTAAGTATAAATCAATAATGGAGAGCATGAAATAATTATACGGTGCAAACAGAAAGAGCATAATATGCAGTATAGGGTGTTTTTTTTTTTAATAAAACGCAACTTGTAATGAGGATCAAAGTGGGGAAAAAGGTTATCAAATATTCATTCAAATGATATTATAAGATATTGATATTCATTCCAATGATATTGTTTACCTTCCCGTCAAAAAAAAAAAAAGTTATGGTTTACCTTAAAAAAACATGGAGTCATGTATGGTGCTAAATAATCTGACTCCTTCTACTGCCAAAAAAAAATCCCACTCCTTTTAAAGTTTTAATTTATTATTGTAATGCTAAAGTTGAATTATTGAAAAAAAAAGTTGAATTATTGAAAAAAAAAAGTTGAATTATTGAATCATTATGAATCATGATGTCCATTTTTCAGTCCATCCCAATGCGCCATCTCGCACTACAAACCTCCTTATTCTTTGGTGTCCGCGGTTGTTTGACGCCAAATTTTTTTAAATTTTTTTTATTATATTTTATTTTATTTTGGCATCATGACCTCATATTTGAGATAATTTGATGATTCTTAATTTAGGGGTTACAATGATATTTTAAATAATGAAAGTGTAAATAATGATATCCGTTCCTTACCTTGAATCATGTTTAGCTACATATCACTTTTAAGGTTTCATTTGGTATGGATGTAATATATATTAAGGGGTTATAAAAGTCAAATTTGAGAAAACTAAGAACAATTGGGAAGAAAACAAGTGAGTTAAAATGGTGATAGAGAGATAATTACATTTTTTTGTGACTAAAAACAGGAGAAGTGGAGTAACTATTATCCCAATATGAGGGTAACTATTACCCTAGTGTGGAGGAGGGTAACAATCTCCCCCAAATGAGGGTAATAGTTCCCCTTTTCCTCCCACTACCACTTCATCCCTTTATTTTTACCTCTAAACACTTTTGTCTTCTCTAGTTTGAATTTTATTCATCCCTTAATAGATTACCCCCATACCAAGCGAGACCTTAGTTTTAACCACATCATCCAAACTTATCTCTAATATATAAGCCAATGGGGCGAGCAACAGTGTCCCCCCTAAGCAATGACTGATTTGCCTCTTATTAAATATAAACTAATTTATTTAAAAGTCTATTAATTAATCCACTCCCTATTATAAAATTTTCAATTAAAGGAAGGTTTTAAATTTACCCCATACCACTTGTGGTGCTCATTTTCTTTTGACAATTGTTGATGATTTTTCTCGTGGTGTTTGGGCTTATTTGTTAAATAATAAAACTGAAGTTTATTCTTCTTTTAATTCTTTCTTTGACATGGTCAAATGTCAATTTGATCTCAACGTTAAATGTGTGCGGAGTGACAACGGTAAATAAATTTAAACCCATGATTCCTTGTTAAATGTGTATTTGTGGGTTATCCTTATGAGAAGAAAGGTTGGAAAGTGTATGATTTAGAAATCAGGGAAATATTTGTCTCACGAGATGTCAAATTTCATGAAAATGTTTTTTCTTTTTCTACCTACTACCGCCGCAGGTACTACTACTATGGAGAGTGAGGGGGTGTCCAATGGGGTTGATAATGATTTTTTGGATGATTTGGAGTATGTATTAGAGGTTAGTGAGGGTTCTCTTGAGTTTGCCCCGTCTGTCCAACTGCTGCCACTATCATTGACACCCCCGTGGGTGTCTTGAGTAGTACGGACTCCAGTTCGAACTACAACTCATTCGCGGTGTCTCCTACTGCTATTTCGGATAGCTTAGATGGGGCTTCTCCGACGTCTTCTCTTGTGTTGGATCGTGGACAAAGGTCACGGAGAGCCCCGGGGTGGCATCAGGACTATCTGGCACACACGAATTCTCTACCTAGTTCATCTATCTCTTAAATTAAAGTTCATCGCCTCCCAGCTCCTCAGGTTCTCCCTATCCTTTAGCACATTTTGTGAATTGTGATAACTTTTCTATGCAACACCGTGTGTTTATTGCAGCTCTGGATACAGTGGTTTAGCCACATAATTTTCAGGAGGCTATGAAAAATGTCGGGTGGACAAAGGTAATGCAAAAAAGAAATCTCTGCTTTGGAAACTAATCAAACCTAGGTGATGGAAAAATTACCTCCAGGAAATTAAAGAAAGCTCTTGGGTGTCATTGGGTTTACAAGGTTAAACTCAATTCTGATGGTTCTCTTGAGCGACTAAAGGCTCGTCTTGTTATTTTTGGTAATCATCAGGTCGAGGGTATTGATTATAACGAGATGTTTGCTCTTGTTGCCAAAATGGTTACTGTTCGTGCTTTCTTAGTGTGGTGACTTCTACGAAGAATTAGGAATTACATCAAGTGGACGTTCATAATGTCTTTCTTCAGGGTGATCCTGATGAGGAGGTTTATATGAAGCCTCAACCTAGTTTGGTTTGTCGTCTTCAAAAGTCCTTTTATGGGTTACGACAAGCACCCCGTTGTTGGTTCTCTAAGTTGGTTGCCTCTCTAAAACGGTACGATTTCATACAATCGTACTCTGATGATTGCTCTCTTTTTACTCTGCAATCTGGTGCTGTTCAACTTAGTGTTCTGGTGTATGTTGATGAATTGATAGTCTTTGGTAATGATTCATCTACTATTTCCTTGTTCAAGTCCTACTTGAGTGAGTGTTTTCATATGAAAGACTTGGGTGTGTGGAAATATTTTCTTGGCATTGAGGTTGTGCGTAGTCCGGAGGGCATCTTCTTATGTCAACGGAAATATACTCTTGATATTATTGCAGAGTAAGGTTGGCTTGGGGCTCATCTTGCAGGTACTCCAATTGAGCAGAATCATACTCTAGCTCAGTCAGAGTCCCCTCTTATTTTTGATCTTGAAATGTATCGTCATCTTGTGGGTCGTTTGATCTATTTATCTTTCACGAGATCGGATTTAGCTTATGCGATTCATATATTGTCTCAATTTATGCAAAACCCGCGTCAAGACCATTGGGAGGTTGTTGTTTGTATGGTGTGTTACTTGAAAGGATGTCCGAGTTAGGGAATCCTTTTAAGCTATGCTTGTGATCTACATGTACATTATAGGCTGGTGTAACTCAGATTGGGCGAGTTGTCCTTTGACGCGACGTTCTATTTCTGGTTGGTTGGTTTTTCTTGGTGCGTCTCCTATTTCTTGGAAAACTAAGAAGCAGGACACTGTGTCTAAGTCTTCTGCCGAGGCTAAATTTCATTCAATGTCTAAAGTAATCGATGAGTTGAACTGGTTGAAGGCTCTTCTTCTAAGTTTGGGGGTTTGGCATCCTCACGCGATGAGTTTGTTTTGTGATAATTAGTCTGCGTTGTATATTGCATGAAATCCTGTTTTTCATTAACGCACTAAACATATTGAGGTTGATTGTTACTATGTTCGTGATGCAATTTAGGACGACACTATTAGTCCGTCGTATGTGAAAACGACGGATCAGTTAGCAGATATGTTCACCAAAGCTCTAAGCAAAGGCCAATTCTTGTATTTACTTGACAAGTTGGGCATTTATAATTTGCATGTTCCAACTTGAGGGGGGGCTATTAGAGCCTATATTATTGTATGTGTAATTATGTATTTAACGGGCCTAGTTAGTGAGCACTAATCTCTTGGATATATACACTACTCATACCCTAATACAAACTACGGAATTATTTTCGTGACATTCTTTCATATTTTTTTTGTTAAAAAGGGTCAGGAATTAGATTAACATAATGAAAACAAATACAACAAGTTCATAACAGAGCACCCTAAGGCACAAAGTTAATGGATGCCACTGAGTTTGCTTCCTTAATTACAATATCATTACATAAGGAGGGTGGCTCCTCAAACCAGACACAAATGTTTCCTGTCCCAACCAACTCCGATGCATGTTTAGCTAGGTGGTCAGCTGCCATGTTTCCCTTTCTAACCTCGAAGCGAAGGTGCCAATCGGAGTTCAGAGCCAGCAGCTCCCTACACTCAGTGACAATATTGATTAGCTCATGCATAGAGATGTTCTTATCTATAATCAGGTTAACCACATTGATGTTATCGCTAGCAAATAAAATATGGTCATTGTGAAATCTTGCATTTGCTTCTAACAGAGCCTGCCTAATAGCTAGTAGTTCTGCCATGTCCACTGAACCAGCCATGGTGACCTCACAGAAGCCTCCTATCCAAACACCATATGTGTTTCTGATTATCCCACCTAGACCCGCAACCATGGAACCCAAATTCCAAGATGCATCCGTATTAAACTTTAAAGAAAAGGGAGGTTCATGTGGTAACCACCTTGTGCTCTGGGTAGCCCCTGTTTGGCTATGATGTGAGTGCACTTGTTGTGGAAGGCCCAAAACTGCGTTGGTGAGTTTGACCGCCTGTTGCACACAGTGAGGTAGAGTGATGTTTTCTCGTTTTATAACCCATGAGTTCCTACGTTTCCACAAGCACCAACAAACACTTGGGAATAAACTCTTAGAAGGTATGTCATTCCAAACATCCCCTCGTTTCAAATTACCAATTATCCATTGTTGACAAGGGATCTCAGAAGCAGCATGAATACCCCCCCCCCCCAGTCTATCCCACACCTCCACTGCCCTTACACACTTCCGCAGAATATGATTCGCATCCTCTATCTCCCCTGGGCAAAATGTACAATACTTAGAGACTCCTAAGCCTCTAAGTTGAAGATTGTTATTGGAAGGGAGTTTATCCAAAGAAGCCTGCCAAAGAAAGAATCGTATTTTTGGTTGAGTTGTAGCTTGCCACACAGTCATGATGCCACTCGAGTTTGAAAAAACTCCATGACTATGATAATCATTTAAAAGTAGATACCGGTAGACGTTCTTAAAGGAGAACTTCCCCTGATGCAAGAACGAGGAAATGTGGGAGTCTTGACGATGGGAACGAGGAAGTGGGACCGCATGGATCAACTTTGAAATGGAACGGAGGGAGGACAAAGGAGAGCCTAGATATCGATAAATCCCACCTCCCATTCTGAATGCAGTGATTAACCATCAACGAATTATCTGAATTAAAAAGAGGTCCGGCAACCACGGATCTTAAAGAGAGATTTCCACACCAAACATCATCCCAAAATGAAATGTTTTGCCCAGATCCAATCACCCATTTAGATTCTTTCATATTAACTATCAACACAAAGGACGCAACAAATTACGTTTGTGATTCAACCCAAACCAAATAATTAAAAATAAAAGAGTTACCACCATTAATGACGACTTTGCCTAGACATTGTTTAATAATACCGTTTTTTTGAAGAATTGTTTAATAATACCTAATTGATTGTATTTGTTTAAAGTTATTTAATTATTAATGTTTATGAAATTATGGAATAAAATTAATTTATTACAATTATAAACAAGGCAATTATAGTCAAGTAAACATGTATGTGTGGAAAGAGATATTCCATTCACTGTCCATCTCGAAATCCAACGATCAAGATTAAAAGTTTTTAGTTTTCATCTATTGTGATGGTGTGAAATTCGATCTAGACTGTGATGTTCGTGGACCAATAATGGAGAGCACGAAACAATGCTTTAATGAAATGTGGAAAATTCTTACCAATAAATTAATGACAAAGTATTAGGTACATCGGATGTACAATAAATTTACTGTACATCAGATTATAGTGACCATTTTGGTTAATATAACTTTTTTTATTAACATAGTGACCCTTATTATTTATCACTATATTGATGTAAATTGAGAATGAGTGACTATATTAATATAAAGGGTCACTATATTAATATAAAGGGTAACTATATGTTTGATGTAAAATAAATTTATTGTACATTCGATGCATACAATATCTTCTGTAAATTAATACACAAAGAGCATAAAATAATTAAGCTTTATGTATGTATGTTCATAAGTGGTTTCCAACCTACTTTAATTAACGTATTCAAAAAAGAAAAGTACTAAGTAATCACTAATCAGTATGTCTAATGATAGTCAATGTAATTTCACGCACTTTCTCCGGTCATTAACAATAATAAATGCTAAAGTGCTTCCATTCAATTAGATTGCACATTAGCTGTGGGTGTTGCATTATAGGAGTTGATCGGGGCTTCGGGCTAATTCAAAAATTAAAGTAGTCGATCTAATTATGATTATGTCTAATTATGATATTCTAACTTTCCAAGAATCTTACTTGTCAAATAATCACGTGTGGAAATAGAGATTTCTATTCACATGTGATAGTGTGATATTCGATCTGAACTGCGATGTTCCTAGTGATGACAATGGGTCGGATTCGGGTAAGGTTCTTTAGGATCTAGTTTCAAATTCGATTTTAAGGTAGGATCCATATCTTACTTGGATTCATTAGGGTCCTAATTTTTAGGACCCGGATCCAGATCCAGACAAATCCGGGTCCTAAACGATTCTTTTTAAAATTTTCTACGGAGTACTTCGAATTCAAATAATTTAAAAAAACACAAAATCAATCAAGGTTTCTATCATAATATTCTAAAACGACATACATTCTACTCACGACTCCCATTGTTTGTGAGTTTACAACCAATCACACATGATTAAAGTACGACATATTCAAAGTTTCAAACACAAATACACATTTACAACACTAAAAATTAAACTTCTAAAAGTTTTTGAATCTAACTATATGTTAAAAAAAAAATCTAACCTTACCTTATTTTTCGGTCATAATATTAAATATTGAAATATCGGATTAGTGCAGTGGCAGTGATCTACATTTAACATATTTCATAAGAAAACGGATAAACGGATCCGAGTTCTAGAGGAAGACTCAATCCAAATCTCGAATGCTACCCATATCCATGAGAGTCTAAATTTTAAAGATCCAAATATATCAAAAATGAATTTGGATCCTCGGATCCATGTAGGGTCACGATATTCACATGTAATAGTGTGAATTCAATCTAGACTACTGTGATGTTTGTTCGTGGACCAAAAATAGGGAGCACGATACAAATGAAATGTGGAAGACGCTTACTAAAAATTAATACTTCGTACACAAAGAGCATATAATAAGCTTTATGTAAATGTTCATAAGTGGTTTCCAACCTACCTTAATTAACGTATTCAAAAAAGAGATGTACTAATTAAGTAATCAGTAATCAGTATGTCTAATGATAATCTATATATGTAATTTGCAAGTGTGGATCACTTTTTCAGTCATTATTATTATACTAAAGTATTTCCATTCAATTAGAAAAAGCATACATTCATTAAAAACAACAAATTAAAGTGTATGCATATGTTCATTATACATAAACTAATTATTATTTTCATGTGTATGTGTTGTATTATTGCAGTTGATGGCGGCTTCCAGATAATTCAAAAAATTAAACACCTCGCAGGTCTTATGAGAATCTAAGTGTGGAAATTAAACTAATTATTTTTCATGCGTTTACCTTAAAAACAACAAATAATTAAAGTGTAAGGCCCTCTCGTCAGTCGTCTCAGATCATGGAGTCATGCACTCATGGGCAGCATATGTATGTTCATTATACATAAACTAATTATTTGTACATAAAGAGCATATAAGCTAAGCTTTATGTGTGTTCATAAGTGGCTTTCAAGTTCCAATCTACCTTATAATGAACTTTTTTTTAAAAAAAAAAAGCCAACTACTGCTTTAGTGCTTGCTTACTTTGCTTAGTCACTAGTCACTATGTCTAATGATGATAATATATATATATATATATATATATATATATATATATATATATATATATATATATATATATATATATATATATATATATATATAGAGAGAGAGAGAGAGAGAGAGAGAGAGAGAGAGAGTCAGAATCCCATGAAAATCACATATTATATGAGAACGTGAAAACCAAAATAACTTGATACACTTTACATTTTAAGGGGTACATACAAGCAGTAAAGGGGTACACGAGACTTTCAGCTACTATTGATGAACAGTACACGCGTACCCTTTTAAACCTTCAATGTACTCTAGTTTGAATTACAAATATATATAGATTTTGAATGAAGGGTCAAGATGTATTTCACCTAAAAAGTAAATGTGCATCTTTATTATATAAGCCAAGGGGGAGCAATGGTGTCCCCCTTGAAAATTACTAAACCACCCCCTTAAAGCATGATAATTACAAAGATACCACCCTAAATAATCAAACCACATTCAACTCTTAAAGTCAAATTTGCCAAAACAATAAAATTAAAATCACCCAAAATTATCACCTAATTCAAAAAATTGCTATAAAAAAAATTAAATGGTATTATTGGCAATTAATCACCCATTCAAAGCCTATTAGCAATTTGATTGAAAGAAACTGACAAATAAAACAGAATCAATTAATCACCATTCAAAGCCTAATTCAAAAAAAACCAAAATAAATTTTATTACATAAATAAAAAATAATTGAATGAGGAAAAAATAATAAAATTACAGCATACCTCTTTTATAAGGAAACATAATCATCTCACAAACTTAAAATAGTCAAAATTAAATTGTCGTTCTCCATTCTTCATTTGTTTTCTTCATTTACGAAATAAGTTTTTTGAAGATACAGTGTTCTTCATTTCTTCAAGCATCGCACTTTTCCCTTTAGACATACCAGTTATACATTTTTATTGACTTACAAAGCATTATCAATTCTAGGTGTCATGTAAATTTAAACACTGTCAAAATAATAATAAATTTATCTAAAATTATAATGGAGTACAAAAAAAAATTAGAAATACATTACATAAATTACAAGTAATAATGTAAAAATGTATTCATGTACACTGTAAATTAGAAATTACAGGGGAGAAAAATAGGGGAATATGTGCAATACACTCACGTCAAATTGAAAATTAAAAATAATTAATAAAATCTCTATTTTATATGCAATTGACTAATCTATTGAATTGGGAAGATTAAATTTAAGTTTAGAAAAAAAATTTGTAGAAAAAAGGGGGAAGTGATTTTTTGAATATAGTGTAAAATACATATAATTAATAATCGAAAAAAATTAGATCTACACGATCATTTAAGGGGGAAAAATATGCAAAGACGAAATGAATTATGGAAGAAAAAAACTAAAATACCAAAAATTAGGCATTGATTTTTTATACTATGTACTAAATTGTGACAAAAACAATGTCAAAACTGCATACTGTACATCAAAATTTTAAAAACAACATGCACATCACAAAAAAAAAGATTTTTTTTAAAAAATAAAACTATGTAAGAAATCGATCTAGAATATAATTAAAAGAAAAAATTCAAAATTACAAAGCACAAAAGTAGAGATAATTAACCATAAATTTTTAGATCTAAACTATCAACATATCTTTAAATTTGATTCTGAAAAAAATGTAACAATTTTTTTTCTTAAAAATAGAAATTTTGAGGTTTACATTTCATATCTAAGCTTTAAAAATATAGAAAAAATAACTATTATATAAATAATTAAAATAAATAATTTCACGTACATTTTCATCTTACTATTTATAACCATGTTATATATTTATAATTAGAATTAATTAGCTTTAACCATATTATATGTATTTATAATTAGAATTAATAAGCTTACTAGCTATTTCATCTTTGTAAGCACAATAATTTAGTATTGTATTTTATATCAATAATAAGTACGAAGTACATAATACATACTCATGCGTATATGTTCAAATAGCTACAACAATTTTAATTGTATCGCATGCATAAAAGACTAGTAAGTTTATAAATGAACGTGCATAATTTTATTCATGAATTTGCATAAATTCTGAAAAATTAGGAAAAATGCACATTTATGGAAAATTTGTGCACATTCACTATTATACTAATGCATATCTTGACCCTCCATCTTAAAATCCAACAATCAAGATTGTTTCTCAAACTTCTCATTTTAAGGGTCCTTCTCATTGGATCCTAACACCTATATATTTAGGATCAAATGAGAAGCATCCTTAAAATGAGAAGCAATCTTGATCGTTGGATTTTGAATCGAGGGTCAAGATTTATTTCATAAAAAAAGTAAATATGCAAATTTTTGTACATAAAAGTGCACGAATTTTCTTGTGAATGTGCAAAAACAAAAAAAAAATATGCACATTCATGCACATCTTGATCGTTCATCTCAAAAATCATCGACCAAATTATTATATTGCTATATAAAAAGTTAAAATTTTCGACACGATAAAAAGTTAACAATATATTGCTACATGAATTATTATACGGAGTATATTTTTCTCTATTATAAAATATTCTCTTAGATTGTCGGTATATTAAATTGTCGCACTACTTTGTTATTAAAAATTTACGAATGAAAAAGTTATCGCACGCATCGCCTGCATATACAGACTAGTATTATATAAGCCATGGGGGAGCTATGATGTCCCCCCTAGGAAAATTAAATACAGTAATGCCATCATGGTTTTAATTAACTTGAAAAATAAAATGAATAATCAATCAATCAATTCAATTTACCATTTTTCAAAAAGCTAAATATGGAGTAATTTTTGTCATATGAAAAAGTTTATGTACAAAAATATGCACACTTATGTACAAAAAAACTAGTATATATATATGGGAAGGGGAGGTCGCGGTGGTGTCCCCCTAAAATTACGACCCTACCCCCTCCCTTGGGCAAATTACACTCACATGCCATCAAGCTTAACAAAAATAACAATAGAGGAATATCAAAGTTTCTAAATAATTGCGTAAAAAACTCATGGCAATATTATTACAATCAATCAGCTACAATAATCAAGACAATATTATTACACAAATCTAAAAATTTACATATTAAGAACAAAATTTGCTTAATATCATGTTTAAATTTTGTGTTTCACGTTTTTATAAAGCTATGAGAGGCACAAGTGTTAAAAGGCTTTGATGTTACACATGACACAAGTAAAAAAAATCGTCAAGGCCTTGAAGCTCATATAATATTGCAACAAATAATGCATACTTTAAACAACCATCACATTAATTTTATTTAAAATGCTTTTAATTCATCATTATTACTCATACCTAAAAATGAAAGCCTTTTCCTTCCATTTCGCACAAAATTAAAATTCAAAGTCTCATGCTTACAACAATCTAAATTTCTTAATTATTTTCAAACTTTTATTTTTGACGAAATTTTAAAATGAAAATCTCGAATTTTCGAATATTCTCAGTCGCTCTGTCCACCTAAAAATATCATTCTACCATTATCCCGTTTTGAAAATTGCGTGATAAGCCATTAATGAAATAATTAGTAGTCATTCAAATCAATTCAAAAAATAATAACAAAAAATAAGGCTTCTTTTTTAGTGTCAAATGAAATCAATTATCAAGTAAAATCAAGCAAAATTAATAATCAAATTTGGAAAATAATTTACAATCTCTAAAATTTACTCATTATACTGTCTCTGATTTCTAATAAATTGTGCATTTACTATTCTGGTGGAAAACTAGGAATAATCTCTACATGCAAGCAACCTATTGATCATTTTCTCATATCATAATTCAAATAAATCTCTATAAGGGCACTATTTTATTATTTAATTAGCAATAACATTAAATCTACAATGTAGTATCGTGCATAAATTTCATACAAGACTATCTATGACAATAATAAGCTAAGTCGCATGCATCACGTGCATTAAAGGCTAAGTCAACATCAAAGCTATGATGTCCCCCAGGCCTATGCAAAGATATTTTTACCCTTTGTTAAAAACAAATAATATATTCGAATTTCTCACAAATAATTGCATTCCTTTTATTAAATTTGCATATAAAGGAAATTTTAACATTTAAAAAATATTATAATCTATCAAAAATTATACATGCGTGGTAAAAAGATAATTTAAGATTGAAATATAAATTATTACAACAATGGGGATGAAGATCGATCCCAAAATCTCATTGAATCGTAAATAAAACTGTAACCACTTGAGCTATCTCTCGCTAAAAAAACAATAATATATGCTAAAGTACTTCCATTCCACTAGAAATTTAAACATGTTAGCTGTATGTGTTGTATTTTATATTATCTCAGTTGATGGCGGCTTCCAGTTAATATATAAATTATGAATTTATGATTATGTCTAATTATGATGCCAATGCCTCGGTCAATATGCTATTATTGTAAACACGGTGTTCATGAGTGTCTGACGCCTAAAGTATGTCTTAGGGCCACTTAGGCTCCATCTTATTGTACACATATTCTTGCCACAACAATGTCCGAATTTGGATTACAATATAATTAAGCATGCTGAAAATATATATAACGCGCAATGCTTTAAAAAATAATGGATAACAAACAATTTGGAAATACGCGGCACATATGTTGAATGCGTTTGGACAATAGTGATTTCTCTAAAACAATATCTAAAATTTATTTTAGGCTATATTTTAACGAGATTTAACAACTATGACTGCGTCATCTTACCCTAGTCGCTTTTATTAATTTTCCCTGAAAAACAAAAGTCACTAACTTACTGTATTGTGAAATCACAAACAATCAATCTCATACTCAACCTAAGTGTGCTAACCACACTTGAACTCACAAAAATTGCAAATAAACTATCAAATACTACCCAGTCACTGACCCATCTATTAGTGATTCAATACAAAACCGATTCTCTACAATATCTGTCTCTTATACACATCTAGATGTGTATAAGAGACAGATCTCATACTCAACCTAAGTGTGCTAACCACACTTGAACTCACAAAAATTGCAAATAAACTATCAAATACTACCCAGTCACTGACCCATCTATTAGTGATTCAATACAAAACCGATTCTCTACAATATTATAAGAGAATTTATTAAAGGTCAACGAGTGCACTCGAAAGTCTCAGCGACTGTTCTTGCTTGATCTTGATTGAGGCTTAAGCTCTTTGTAGGAAATAATAGATTATTGTATATCAAATATAACTTGAATCAAAATACAATACAAGAACGAAAAATACCAATTGTTGTGTCGTGGTATATATGGAAACCACTGCTTTATAAGCAATTTCCACCAACACCCAGTGTAAAGTCAATAACGGATGCCCCCCAAGGTATACACAACCCTCAAGATCGTACACTCGAACTCAAGGTTGGAGTTCCTCAAGTAATTGCTCAATACTCTTCCTAAGGCATTCAAGTGTTTTTAGGCTTAAGAATTATGAATGAATATATCAGGAATAAAACCCCCAAAATATATTTATAGTGGTACAAGAAGGGTAGAGGACTCACGCATAAAGATAAACAAGCCGAAGATAGATACCGACCCAGTACCCGGTCGAGTCCATCACTACCCGACTGAGTATATATACAACCATACTTCATAAAAGCTCTCGAACCTGGTAGGGTCTAGATCAAAGTATCGCATTGCATGGTTTTCACTCCTCGCACTCGGTCGGGCCATCACCCACCCGACCGGGTCTTCCTCCTTCTCCCTCTTTCACACACTTACTACTACCGAAATTGGCTTACACTGGGAGGGTAACGCATACAATCAACCACTGAGTCATTTTTGGTAACCTTACTAGAGTATTGAGTAATTTATGAAGCTAAGAGCTTAAATGTTAGTGTATGTCTAGAAGTGAAATGTTGAAGTAGGTGTGGAGATGGTGCTAGCAGGGAAGCCTGACGAGGTTCTGGTTGCACTACAGGAAGCATAGAAACAAAGAAGAGGATCTACAGGCTGCAGGATAGGTTCCCAGCGCACCACCCAAGGCGCCTGACGTGCCTCCCCTGTAGATTGGCCAAACTGTTATGGTGTCCAGGCATGCCTCCCTTGCAGTCGATTTGCTCTGTTTTCGCAGTTTGGACTTTGCACTATAAATATCTTCTCTCTCCTTCATTTCTACATGCATCACAATACAAAACACTGTAATAAGTACTCAAAATCATCTCTAACCTCAAAACTCTTTGTTTAAGCATAGGTTTAGAGTGAAGCTTTACGATTGTATGCAATTGGAGCTTGTTTTACTTGTTAAATTATTCATCAATATTACTCATAGTGTAAGGGTGGGTTTTTCTCCCGGTTCTTGGGTTTCCCACGGTAATTCTATCTTATTTTACTCTTTAATTACTTGATATTCTTTGGATCTTGTAATTGCTCGCTATTTTGTTAGTTTTTAGAACTAGCATGTTGATTTAGCTTGAGTTATGGGTTGATCCCATACTTGTATTAGCTTGTTTGTTGTTACAAGGCTTTGGCGGGAAAGCACAAGGAGAAGAACTTGATCTGCCACTTCAATTACCATCTCCTCAACAAAGGATTCGTATTCCCGTGAGTTAAAGTTCGAGTGAGTCGGATGATGATGAGCACCATTATAGAGATAAAGATGACGAGGTTCGGGTTGAACCTGGTACCAATCCGCCAAAGAGAAGGTCATGAAGGGTCACGAGACAACCGGATAGGTATTCTCCATCGACAAATTCCTTATTGCTAACGGATTCTTGTGAACTAGAATGTTATGTTGAAGCAATGAAGTTGGGTGACTCAAAGAAGTGGGAGCATGCAATGAACGAGGAAATGAGCTCGCTGGACAGGAATGACACTTGGGTGTTAGTTGATTTGCCTAAGGGCAGGAGGGCTCTTAGTTGCAAATGGATCTTTCAAAAGAAAGATGAACTAGATGGTAAAGTTCGGTACAAAGCAAGGCTTGTAGTGAAGGGTTTCTCAAAATAGGAGGTCATTGATTTTCACGAGATCTTTGCTCCGGTGGCGAAGTTGACCTCTATAAGAATTTTGTTTGGGATCGTGACTTCAGAGAACATGTTCCTTGATCAAATGGATGTGAAAACAACGTTCTTACATGGGGATTTGGAGGAAGAAATCTATATGAAACAACCGGAAGGGTTTCAAGCTCCAAGCAAGGAAGACTTGGTACACAAGCTGAAACGAAGTCTATATGGGTTGAAACAAGCTCCAAGACAATGGTGCAAGAAGTTTGATAACTTCATGTTAAGCAATGGATTCGTGAAAACGGATGGTGATCATTGTTGTTATTTTCAAAGGTATGTAGATGGTTGTATTTACTTGCATTTGTATGTTGACGACATACTTATTGCGGGCATGCACTAGCATAGATTTGATCAATGACTTGAAGGAAAAATTGTATTTAAGATTTAAGATGAAAGATTTGAGTAAGGCTAAGCAAATACTTGGCATGCGGATTTCTAGAGACTTTTCAAAGGGCTCTTTGAGGTTGCCTTAAGAGAAATATGTCAAGAAAGGTTCTCCGGCGGTTCAACATGGTTGATGTCATGCCTTGGCTTTCTCCTCTTTCATCAGATGTCAAATTGAGTAAGGAGGCTTGCCCAAAGACAAAGGAAGAAAAAGGAAGGATGGTCACTTTTCCTTATTCTTCGGTCGTTGGTACCATGATGTATGCTATGGTGTGTACTAGACCTGACATTGTGCAAGTAGTGGGAGTTGTGAGTATTTTCATGTCAAATCCAGGTGAGAAGCATTGGGAAGCTGTGAAATGGCTCTTGAGGTATCTCAAAGGTACTTCGGGTATGACTCCTTGCTATAGGAGGAATGAGTTGTTCTTGAACGATTTGTTGATGCTGATTTTGGGGGCTTCTATGATTCAAGTAAAAGCACTTCGGGGGTATGTGTTTACTATTTCCATTAGTTGATTAAGTAAGCTCCAAAAGTGTGACTCCATGTCTACGACTAAAGTTGAGTATGTGGCTATGTCAGAGGCGGGAAAGGAGATTGAATGGCTAAAGGGATTCCTCAATGAGATGGGCTATCAACAAGATGTATGTGTGTTATATATTGATAGTCAAAGCACGTTATATATTTCATCAATAAATGACTAACAAAATTATCATAATATCGAACTCATAAATTATCACAATATCAAACAACAAATAAATTATATTAAAATAAACATATTAAATAACAAACAAATTACTAGTAAATAATAATATTAACAAGTATTAATGAAATTATTTTTAAATTATATAATAATAATGCACTAATTAGTTTTAAATATTAATAATACAATTATACACACACTAGATAATTTTCACAAATTTTATTTTTAATTAAGCATAATAATGATGATAATAATAATAATAATAATAATGATAGTGATAATAATAATAATACTTGTCAAAAAAAAATAAAAAACAATAATCATAAGAATAACAAAACACCTGATTCTTTGCTTGGTTTCATCTACGAATAACAATATGAACTCTGCGTCTTGATTTAACCAAGACATCATGGTCACTTGGTTTCATCTACACTCAAGGACCGTGGTTGTCGAGCGTAGATTTGGCTAACAGACCATGACCTCCAAGTGAAATCTAGATGCAATGGCCGTGAACAATTGGTGAATTCAAGGCGCAATTATTAAAAAAAACAAAAAAAATCCGAACAACCCGCAAACAGATCGAACAACCTGAACGACGAACCCAGACATTCAAGATCAAATGCGATAAGAACAATCTCCTTTGAAAAATTCAATGTCATTCAAGTAGAACAACATCTAAATTTTTGGGTTGAAAACAATTAGTTTGAATTTGCACAAGCCTTTAAGTTTCATACAATTCACAATATATATCATCATATCACCTCTAAAAACACAAAAGAATGCATACAATTCACAATGTCATGATTGTCATTAGATCGCCTCTGAAATGAAGAAGGTAGGCATACAATCTGCTACAGAATTGTATTGCGAATAGATGAAATGAAGGAGGTGGGCCGACGACTAACAAGATCTGTCGTCGTGGGGTTCGCCTCTGTTGTGGTGGAGAAGCCCTCTGTTGGTACAACAGATCCCATCGTCGCCGTCGAAGCCGCTAGATGTGCTTTGGCCACGAGTACTACTTCTTTCATTCGTATTGTTAGTGTGCTCTTCTTTGTCGGAGGATCGTCCTCCATACTAACTTAGGTGATTGTAGTGGTGGTTGGATGATTTGGAGGAGTGTTGGTTAGGTGATTTGGAAGAGGGTGACCGGTGACGATGAATATTATAAGAAATTGTTAGATCCCTGAAGGTTTCCCGAAGGTACTCAAGAGGGGGGGTGAATTGAGTGCCTATTAAAATTTTTTGATTGTATACTGTTTTCGTAGAGTAGACCAGTTGGACTGTTCTCGCAAGGAATAAGTGTTGAACAGTAGGTAGAACGATATCGAGCAAGAATAATAAAGGCACACCAAATTTAACGAGGTTCACCCAACTCTGGGCTACGTCCTCCTATCCTAGTTACTTTTATTAATTCTACTCCTAAATAATCAAAGCAACCCTCACTCACAATGTATGTGATGAACTCACACACACAATGTCACCCCACACTCAACCCAAGTGTGCTAAATTGCACTTGAACTCATAAGCACTCGCAACTGAACTCACAATTGCTACCCAACCACCAACCCCTTCGTTGGTGATTCAATACAATGCAATCTCTCTAAATTACTCACTTTATGAGTTTACAAGAGTATATGAAAATCGCTCAATATGTGTGCACTCTTGTGTATGAACAGTGTTTGCTTGATCTTAGGCTTAAGACTTTTTTCTTTCTCTTTTTCTCTCAATAATAACTCTTTGAAAACCGTGGAGAGAAGTATATTCATGCGTCTATATGCATGGATATTTATAGCCAAAGGCCTAACAATTACTAGTGTTGCAACACTAGAATATAGGAGATAAATAAAGTTATATCTATTCCCTATATTTTAGGAAAGTCCCATAAGATATTATTCCATACAAGATGATATAATATCTTATGTTACTTTAATTGCATCTCAAGTAATTACCATATATCCAAACATATATTCTCACCAGATCATCTTGAAGTTTCCATAAAACCGTTTTAAGAAAAACTTTCCAAAAAATCTTTTTTAAGAAAACTTTCCAAAAATCTTTTCTTGCTCGACAAGATGATCCGTGTTGTGAGAACAGTACAACTGTTCTCCCAACTGCTAGGGTCTAAGTCAACCAACCAACTGGTTTAGTTGCCTTCAACTCTAAGAGATCGAGAAAGTTTAAAGCCCAATGCCATCAACCAATAATGCAAGCACTCAACAAACATATTTATGCACTTATACAACAAGAAGACTTATTTCTAATCCTAGAACTAATCTTCATTGTTCTTCAACTTCTCGAAGCTTCCTTGATCTTCATGCTAAGTTTGATCTTCTCGAGTCTTCCTCGAAGGACTTTCTGCTTCAATAGTTGGAATTCCTGTATGCCAAACACATATAGCAATTTGCACAGTATAACTTGTTAGCATACATGTCACTATCTTTCAAGTGACCAATAACAGTATCTCAGRTGTTCAYACCAYCTGTATTTAWCAHACCAATGTACCTGTTCTTGTAACTGTTTGTCATCACTCAAAACACTAGGGGACTCAACAGTCCCAAAGTCAAACACACTTGAAGGGTAAAGAGCGAGGGAAAAAAGGGGTAAAATATGGGGCGATAGTAAGTTTTTGGGGGCAATAAATAGCAATCCCCTATGTAATTGCACCGTAATTTACTTGACCAAAAGGTCGTCTACTACGTTCAATGTATAAGTATAACATGTGATGAACTGATGATGTGAATAAAATTGCCTTTATCGATAAAAAACGTGACAAATTATTACGACCAACTTCAGTCATAGACTGAGAAAATTAGGCAAGGACTGAAGAAAGCACGGGGAAGGAACAAGTTTTTACACATAGGTGACATAGCCACATAGTAGGTCATAGGCTCAGTCATAGCTACTCCCTCGTTCTATGAAATTCTTCTTGTCACTTTTTTCCTATAGAATTTTGATGAAAAACGTGCAACTTTCACTTTATTTTATTCTAGAAAACCTTATAATACTTTCTCCGATTCACTATAGTTGCAACGTTTAACAATTTCACACTATTCATAATTTCTTATATAGTTAGCTCATATGTTTTATACGTGTGAAAAATTATATTCATTTGGCATAAAATAGAAGAAAAAATTGTCTAATCATAGCAGTTATTTTGAAACGGATGTAATATACACAGACGTTTTTCATATATTCCAAGGTACCGGCTAACGACTGTAATTCGATGATGTGGATGTCGGAATACACAAAATGCATGATTTATTGCACGATTTGGCCTAGCACATCGCTGGCAAAGAGAGTGTGATAAATTGTGTTATGAGCCTCCAAACCCGATTTGTGATCGATTTGAGACTACATCCCATCAATTTTAAATTCCTTTCGCATTAGGCAGACAATGAAGCAAGGATGATTATACGAAGTGTATAAAAAAACTAGTGTCAATTATATGCCTCATGAAGAAAGGATGTTTTTGGCCCAAATAATCACAAGCCATGTTGTCACTGGCCCAAAAGATCAACATCAATGCAATTGGTCAAGGAGGTCAATTGGGCCTTTTCGTTACTTATTGAAAGCCCATGAATTTTAGCTTGTGGCTTTTATTAGACAAGTTTACAATATGAAGCTATTTATCAACTTCTATGAAACACGAAAACATTTAACGTTTAAACATTTCGATACTTGAAAACCCGAGAAACTTCATCTCTGTTGTTTCAATAGAATAATTCCTTGTTCATCCAGTTCGTGGATTTTCAAAACATTGAAAATTTAATGACATTTTTTTAAATAAAACCATGCCCGGGGGTGGGGTTTCCTGAGATCCGTTGGATTCGGGTTACCCTAGATTCTCTTGCGACGATTTGTCTAAACCCACCTATATATTGCCTACGATGCATATATACTGCTTATGTTCCTAAATTAAATTTCCCATTCCCATAATTAACACTGCTTAGTAGATAAATTATAAATTAAATTTCAAACGTAAATGTTACGAAAATTCAATTTACAACTACAGTAGATAAATTCAAGTCGTAAAAGAACCCATTGCAGTGCTGTATACAATGGGTGTGAGCTGTGAAGAGGTTGCATTAACCATTTTACAACCCATTGCACTACTTGCCGAATTGCTCACCTTTAATTTAATTTCCTCTTTGCTTAATTTTCCGCTTCAATTTTAATTTTACCCCCCTCCCCAAAAAAAATGCTCCGTATAATTTTACCATTTACCAACCTTAGCTTAAATTGTTGTCTATAATTTCGCTAGTAATCGTGTTACCATCTATCTAACTAATGTTCAATAATCCACCGTTTATCTCTTTAATTATTCTTCCTCTCAAATTTATCTACTTTCTCTAATTCTTTTTAGTGGAAACTTTGGGAGAGACTCGGATTCCTAGGAAAAATTTGGTTGTGAGTGTGAAAGTGAAAGAGAGAAAGTGAGACATGTGATTAGGAGAGATATAAGAAGAAATAACATGTAAAAATGGAAAGAAAAAATAGTTTTCACTAATTTGATATTTTCAAATTTCACAAATGTTTCCTCTAAAAAGAAACGGAGAAAGTATTTTTTTTTTAACTTTTTTTTTTGGCAAAGAGGGAACATTAAATTAAATTAGAACATTATAGTAAAGTACAAGGATCAGTAGCAGTTAAGTAAGGGATGGCAAACTTTCGGTAGTAACAAGTCTACTACCAAGACTATCCAAATCCTTCTGAAATCTATCCAAAGCCCAAAAGGGTGGTTGAGTAAATACAACAAGTCTCAAGTCATCTTGAAACCGACATGCAACTTCTTTTTTTTTTTTTGAGTCAATGGGGCATTAGATTAAATTAAGAAGCCAAAGGCTAAGCTAACAAGAGTGATAGTGTCAGATGCTAGTATAATTACATGCCAGCAGGTTATCCACCTGCTCAAAAGAGCCTACTACAATTAGGCTATCATAAGTTATATTACAATCAGTATCCAAAAACCAGTTACAAGACTGAATAGGAGCCTCCTGGATACATATATACCACTCCAAGCTACTGTGTGAATCCAAAAAGAGCTTGGCCAATCTGTCTGCCCCTGCAACCTGCTGTCTAGTTGCTTTGTGAAGACCCTGCACCTCCAGTTCCTGCATGAGCCCCCTGCATGGTGATGTAGCATTAGTATATCTGTCAGTATACTTGGAGGTCCCTGTGATGTCGTCAACAGCAGTAAATGAATCAGAGTAAATAGCACAGTGATGCTAGTTCTTTAGTTTAGCCCATAGGAGAGCCCAGTGGATTGCTTTTATCTCAGCATGATTTGAGTCCAAGGCCTTGAAACAACCTCCCATTCCACTCACCCAGTTCCCCTGAGTATCACAGCAAATCACCCCTGCACTTCCTAGTAAAGTGTTTGTGCTGAAACCTGCATCCACTAGGATAATATAGCTGGAAGTGATAGTGTTGATAGGGATAGTATCTGAGAAGGTTAGTGGCTTAGTGGGCAGTTGTGAATTCGGGTATTCTTGTGCCAGGGCAGTGATAGAGGTCCAAAGAGGTTCAAGTTTAACATCTTTCAAATTGAAAATCCAGTTATTTCTTCTAATCCAAATTTTCCATATGATGACCCTAAATAGAATATTCCAAGGAACTTGTTGCTGTACTACCTGTGTTTCAAGGTTGTCAATTAACCATTCCAGAAGACCTATACCAAAAAAGTTTGGAGGTGTAGGAACTAAGTGCCAGACTTGGGAAGCCCTGGGGCAGTCCCTTAAAATGTGGATGACAGTCTCAGGGCATGTTACATGCAACCTCTTTGGCCATTAGATCTGCAAGTACATTAGCTCGTCTATCTCTGAAGTGAACCTGGCAGTCCAAGAAACGTGCTTTCAGTTCCTTGCAATCATCAACAATATACATAATGCCACAAGTAGTAGGTTTCTCAGCTTCAATCAACGTTACAACTTGTTTGCAATCACTTTCAATGTGTAAGTGATTCCAATTATGATGGACTCCTAAAAGTAAAGCCTCTCGGATTGCAAGAATTTCAGCTTGTAAAGGGGAGTGAGCATAGGACAACTTGCCAAATTAAAGCCTGCAACCCAAAGGCCGTCATGGTTCCAAGCAATCCTAGCAAATAAGCCCTGAATGAGAACCTTCTTTCCAAGTGGCATCACAATTTATCTTGATGTGAGGTGCTGCAGGAGGGGACCAAATAAAGTTTTGAGAAGAACTAGGGTGCAGCGAGGTGGGAAATGAACCAGAAGATGGGGAGGTGTTGAACTGTTGATTGAGTTATGGGGGTTATAAGTTCTTGCCAAAGAAGTGGAGATTGTAATGCAGGCTGTAGGAGAAATCACTTGGTGTCCAAAAACCCATTTGTTCCTTCGATTCCAAAGTAGCCAACACACAACCAGCCCAACACATGTCCAAGGCACGCCATCAACATTAGCAGAATAATTTAGGAGATTTAACAACCAGGATGCAGAGATGCTCCAACCATCAATAAGAGAAGACACTACAAAAAAAAGCTCGTATAGCGACGGATGTTTAGGGACGGATTAAAAATCCGTCCTTAATTAGCAACGTATTCATAAATCCGTCCCTAATTTAGGGACGGATTTCTGATCCGTCCCTAAATTTATAATATTGTTTGAGAAAAAAGAGTGGGAAATTTAGGGACGGATATTAATTTTCCGTCTCTAAATTAGGGACGGAAAATTAAAATCCGTCCCTAAATTAGAGACGAAAAATAAAAATCTGTCCCTAAATGTGCAGGTTGCGGTTTTTGGCCATAACTTTCTCTACGGGTGTCCGAATGAGGCCCATAATATATCAAACTGACCGGAATTGCGACGTGCATCTTATGGATGGATATCCGTCCCTAAATTGGGGACGAATTTTAGTAAATCTGTCCCTTAATTAGGGACGGATTTGAATTCCCTCAACCATTACACAATGTATAAGAAAAATCATAAATTTAGCTACGGTTCTAAAATCTGTCCCTAATTTAGCTACGGATTCTAAAATACGTCCCTAAATTAGTGACGGATTTTAGAATCCGTAGCTAAATTAGGGATAGATTTTAGAATCCGTAGCTAATTCTACCAGTACATATAAACAAATTTCGTTGAATAAATTATACAAGTTGGTATTTGGACACAACAAGAAAAACTAGCGCGGGCGACCGACATTAGCGACCGATTTTCGGTCGCTAACAGGCTTTAGCGACCGATTTTCGGTCGCTAACAGGCTTTAGCGACCGAAAATCGGTCGCTAACGTCGGTCGCCTCTCCCCACGTCGCTAAAATATTTTAGCGACCGAAAATCGGTCGCTAATATCTTAGCGACCGAATTTGCGACCGTTTTTTGAGTGGGAGAAATAGATGAAAAATCGGAAGAAATAGAAATTAGCGACTTTGAGGTCATGGGTTCGATTCCTCTCAAGAGCCGGACGAGTTACTATTAATAGTGGTGATGATGGGGTTGTTAAGAAGTGATTAAGAGTAATCACCCCAAAATCTAATTTTTTTTTTTTGTTTTTAATTAGGGACGGAAATCCCAAATCCGTCCCTAAAATTAGGGACGGAAAATAAGAATCCATCCCTAAATTTAGGGACGGATTTGTAATTTCCGTCCTTAATTTAGAGACGGATTTAAATTCGTCCCTAAATTTAGGGACGAATTTGTAATTCTCTTGACTTTATTTTCCGTAGCTAAATTAGGGACGGATTTAAATTCGTCCCTAAATTTACGGATTTCTTATTTCCGTCGCTAAAGTGATTTAGCGACGAAGGTTTCACTACTAGAATTTCGCCTAAGGCCGACCGAAAATATCGACCGAAAAAAAAATCGGACGGTAACACCGACCGACKCCGACCGCAATCGGTCGGTGTAATTTACTGACCGATTTTAAATTCGGTCGGTGTACCGACCGATGTTTCGGTCGGTAAAATGTGATGTATTTGTGCTTTTAGTAAATAAATATTTCGTTTTTGGTTGGCAAAGCTGGTTTCTGTGCTTTTTTTTAATTGCATGTTCAAAATTTACCGACCGATTATTCGGTCGGTAATGGCCACTAAAAAATTTTAAAAAAAATGGAGCCATTTACCGACCGATTATTCGGTCGATAATGGCCACTAAATTTTTTTTTAAAAAATGGAGCCATTTACCGACCGATTAATCGGTCGGTAAATGCCTCCATGGCTCTCCAATTTTTGGAATTCGGTCGGTAAATGGCCTTTTCCTTCCATTTTTTGGTCGGATTTTATTGGTCGGGAATCGGTTGGTAAACCATATCAAGGTAATCTTTGGATTACCGACGATTCTGAAATGGTGGAAATATACCAACATTAACATAATAACACATCCCTCGAATGAACATGAGTACCCCTTTTTTATCAAACGATCATGATGTTTGATAGTGGCATACTTCAACCTCTCAACAGCATACTTACACCAATTATACTTGTGTATGTTGTCAATGTCCTCAYCAACAAACACCAACCTTAAATCAAGYTAAGAACTTGTTGTTGGAGCCAAAAAAGATGAGGAAACCATCATCAACCACAACTTTTTGAACAACCTTACATCTCCTTTTTCGTTAATTATTCTTCTTAGTTCCCTATCAACAGCAGTCAGTGGAATAGTACCTCCTTCTTCATCTACTACATTGAAGTATCGTCTCCATTGTGCTTTTAAATCGTAATGTGGATTCTTTGCGTTCGGACCCCTTGAAACAAAAAACACATCACGTTCAGACATAGGGAACATAAACAGGTCATACACATCATATTCACTTAGTATGAACTCCTTCGTATCAGATATACGAAATACAGAAGTACCGCCATTAAAATTCAGGACRAGCCATGCAAAGAGTGTTTTATCACATCTATTCATCTTCAACTCAAGCAGTGACCCAAAACCCATATCAATCACAGCTTGTCTATATACACCAACCAACAGCTCATTCAACTTGAAGATTCTAGTAGGACTGCATGTTGTCTTTAATGCAGGAATAGGTGATTTGATGTCAGTCAAAGATGAGACACCCATATAATCCAATACTGATTGAACCTCTTCGAAGCAATGTGCAATACCTAAGATGGTGCAATGCAGCAACTATTTTTTTTACCATCATCACTTAATGAAGCACATCATGTTCTTTCGCTGAAAAAATTATAAAAATAATATCAATAATTTATAATAAGAAATTGAAAAATATCATTCAGCTATATTAGATCTGGCGAATACCTTCTTCGTACTCTGGGTCATCATCAGAACATTCATCGCTATCATCATCACATTGTGAAGACCTAATATTTCAGCAGATTGTACAAGCTGATGTTCAATACTCTTAACATTTAAACAAAAAAGACTTCATCATAAAACTATATTTAAGATCACTACAAAAGACATAACATAATCTGAGTATAAATAATATAATATAAAAGATCAATTATTATTCAAAACTAATAATATGAAAAGATAATAATATTATCAAAACTACATAATATGAAAGATAATAATATTATTCAAAAATACATAATATGAAAGATAATAATATTATTTAAAAATACTAATATCACCTAAACAGAACATCATGCATAAAAAATGTACATTGCATAAATGTCATATACGTATTATTAAACTGCATTAAAACTTTATACTCTAGCTTGAAATGTGTTGAAAGTCATCGTCGAGATATCACATATTTACTTTCACACTTTCTCTGGAAAATTCAAGATTACCAATATTTCAGTTAACTAAAATATCAAAAAGTTAACAATATAATATTAATATAAAATATATATTAACACGTGAAAGAATTTTCAAATCATTGACAAACTAAATTATATAAAACAAATACATAATATCAACTATAACAACATAATATCAACAAAAAATATATAATGAGACCTAGACTAAGAAAACAATAAATAAATTGACAGACACACAAAGCACCGCACAAATACATTTGTCATTTAAAAACGACTATATACAACACAACTACATGAGAAAATTTAAATAATATCAAATAATAATAATACAAAATCAGATATATAATATTATCTGAAAACACATAATATCAACTATAAGAACATAATATCAACAAAAGATATATAACAAAACCTACAATACGAAAACCTAACAATACAGATTGACAGACACACAAAGCACGCACAAAAACATTTTGTCATTTAAAAAATTACTATATCAACACAACTACATGAGACCCTAGATAATATCAAATAATAATAAACACACAAGATACATAATATTATCTGAATATACATAATATCAGCTATAAAAACATATATCAAAAAAAATACCTAACATCACCTAAAGTACGAAAACCTAAAAATACATGTTTTAGATACATAATATTATCTGAAAATACATAATATCAAACACAACAATATAATATTAAGAAAAGCTACATAAAAAAGACCTAATATTACGAAAACTGAAAAAATAGAGATTTTGGACATACAAAAAGCGTGCACAAATAAAATATATTATTTTAAAAACCGTATTATTACAAAACTACAAAAACGTAAAACATATAATATCACATAAAACTACATAATAACATTTAAAACTACATTATAACATTATCTAATAACTACGTAACTTATCAACGTAGCGACAACCGTTTTACACCGAAACAAAATAACAACAACAATACATAATATCACTAACAAAATACATAAATATACCATAGAACTAAATAACATACACAATTTCACATAAAAACAGATCTAACGTTTCACATATAAAAATAAACAAAAATTCAAGAATAAACAATAATAACGTTTAGAAAAACATAAAAACAGATCTAAACCTTGAATAGACTTCCTCGAGTTGCAAGAGAGGACGACCGATAGAACTTCTCAAACCTCTTCGTTTTTTAAAATCAGTTTTGTCGAATTTCGCAAGTACTTTATCACTAACTTTCACCGTTTTTCACACTGATCCTCACCAATTTCAGAAATTTTTTAGAGTTTCCATTCTTGATCATTATTCTAGTCATTTTCTAAGAAATGAAAATGCAGAAGATGAAGATGAAAATGCAAAAGAGAGAGATTATAGAAGATGAAGATGAAGAGAATGAAGAGAGAGAATGAAGAGAGAGAAAAATGTTGCACTGCAGCAGTTGAAAATGGATGTGATGAAGAAAAGCAACTGCAACTTTTTGAAGAAAAGAATCTGAAAAGTCGCTTTTTATGAAAACCGTAAAATCGTGTAATATAACTTTACATAATATCACGTGACGTAGATTGGGTTCACAATAACTTATTGTGAACCCGGTCTATATTAGTCTTTTCGAAGATAGTCTTATACCTGGACTCGCATTGATATATAAAATCAAGTACTATCATTTAAAGATAGTCTTCTTTTGATTTATGTGTCTTTTCGAATATCATTGTGAATCAACCAATTGCTATTAAAAAGTAGTACGTACTCTTGATCCAAGTGTGGCATATTGCTGTTGGAAGTGTTAATTTATGCTTTTGCTAGTATTATTTGATTAATTTATTCTAGCATATTGCTTTGCTAGTAGTATTTGATTAACTTGTAGGCCTACATGATGTTAATTACTGGCTGAGACTCTTCTCACTAACCTGCTGCCATTCTGATTCCGTTGTGATGTTGCCACATGTCGTGGTTCTACTACTTGGCTGCTGTAGCTGTGTTGCAAGTCCACAGTTTTTGTTGCTATGATGTTGCTGCTTCGCTGTTGTCTTGTTGCCAATGCAGCTTCCCTTTATCGCCATGTTTTAGTAGCTTTTCTACCCTTTAACATTTTATTGTATCATCAATTCATCATATTGATCCTTTACTAGTAGTTGGGTTTTGTATATTTCGTACATACAAAATTTGGTAAGGTTGATGTGTATTTGAAGGAAATTGAACATTTTGTAATTTACTATAGTATATTTGAAGGAATGATTTTTTTAAATATATTTTGATGTAATTTAAGTATTGTTGCTATTATTATTTGCCAATTCAATTAAGTAAGTTATATTGTATTATTACTTTGAATGAAATCAACAACATTTTTATTTGTTGTTGATATCATTTATTTATTTTTATTTTTTAAATGTATTTTGCGACCGACAAATCAGTCGCTAAAATGAGAAGTTGGTCGCTAAATTGCAACCATAAATTTAGTCTCTAAAATGAGAATTTAGTCGCTACATTGCAACTACTATATGTTAGTCGCTAAAATAGAAAGTCTGTCGCTAAATTGCGACTAACCTATTAGTCGCTAATGTAAAAGGTAGTCGCTAAATTGCAACTACATAGATAGTCGCTAAGTAATCGCAAAATAGCGACCACGCTATATTTGAGTCGCTAAATTCGAAATTGCGACCAAGGTTTAGTGACCACCGTTATATTGGTCTCCAGCGGTCGCTAAGCCTAAATAGCGACCGCTTTTCAGAAAAAGGCGGTCGCTAATGGCGGTCTCTATCTTGAGTTTTTCTTGTAGTGTACTTTCTTGTCCTTTGACAACATACCCTTCTGTTTATTCGATGTATACTTCTTCTTCAACTAATCCATTAAGAAAAGAGGATTTTACATCCATTTGATATATCTTCCATTGAAATTGTGCTGCTATTGAAATTAGCAACCTTACTGTTTCCAATCGTGCAACTGGAGAAAATTCCTCTTCATAGTCAATTCTCTGCTTTTGATTATAACCTTTGGCAACTAGCCTTGCTTTGTATCTTTCAACATCCCCATTGGCATTCCTTTTGATTTTGAATACCCATTTGACTCCTATTGTTTTCTTTCTTGTAGGAAGTGTCGCTAATTCCCAAGTTTCATTATTTTGTATAGAATGTATTTCTTCATTCATGGCATGAATCCATTCCTTTTGTTTCCTTGCTTCATTAAAGCTCATTGGTTCAATATCACTGAATAAGCAATACAATGAAATGTTATCTTCTAACCTTTCGGTGATCTCATAAAGATTTGAAATATTTTTATATCTTTTCGGTCCTTCACTTGAACTAGCTGAATATCCACTTGTTAGTGATGTCATATGAGGAGACGGTGGAGGAGTAGTGGGAGTAGCCTCTAAAGCATGATCTGTTGAACTTTCCTGTTCAAAATAGGGAAGAAAACTATAAGATTCTTCCTCTTCTATGCACCATTCCTATATTGTCTCTTCATCAAACTCTACATCCCTACTAATTATCAACTTATTGGTGTTTGGATTAAATAGCTTGTAACCCTTTGATTGTTCGTCATATCCAATGAATAATAATTTCTCGCTTCGATCATCAAGTTTGGATCTTAGTTGCTTAGGAACTTGGCCATAAGTAATGGAACCAAATATTCGCAGATGTGATACACTTGGCTTGAATCCACTCTAGGCTTCGTGAGGAGTCACATTCTTCAAGCTCTTTGTTGGGGAACGGTTAGACAAATAGACTGCACATGAAACTGCTTCTGCCCAAAATTTCTTAGGCATTTTCTTATTTTTCAACATTGATCTAGCCATATTCAAAATTGTTCAATTTTTTCTTTCTGCTACACCATTCTGTTGTGGTGTTCTTGGAACAGTGAGTGGTCTACGAATTCCATTGTCCTCACAATATTTGTTGAATTCGGTGGATATGAATTCACCACGTCTATTTGTTCTCAATGCTTTGATCTCATAACCACTCTGCTTTTCAACCACCACTTTAAATTTCTAAAAGGTGTCAAATGCTTCAGATTTAGTTTTTTAAGAAATAAACCCATTTTTTCCTGCTTTAGTCATCAATAAAAAGAATAAAATATGAACTATTATCAAGTGACGGAGGCTTGATGGGTCCACATATGTCAGAATGCACCAATTCAAGTGGCCTACTTACTCTGGACATAGTTTGTTTAGGAAATGCCTTCCTTGAATGTTTGCCTAGCAAACATGATTCACAAATTTGATTTGGATGATCAATACATGGTAATCCTCTGATCTCACCATTTTCTTGCTTCTCATTTCTTTAATACTTTCAAAATTCAAGCGACCAAATCTCATGTGCCACCTCCATGAAGGATCTTCAACACAAGTCTTTAAACACATTGGACAGATTGTTCGAAGATTTATTAAGAACATTCGATTTTTCGTCATAGAAACTGTAGCAATAAGGTTAGAGTTTCTATCACGAAGCCATAACTTTTGTCCTTCCATAATGATTTTGCACCCATTGACTTCCAATAGTTGACCAACACTTAAGATGTTACTTCTTAAGTTTGGTATGTAATAAACATCTGGAATCAATTTACGACTTGAATCTTTTAACTCAATCATAATTGTACCTTTTCCTTTGATTTTTTTACTTTTGAGCCATCACCAAAAGTAACGTTCCCTGTCACACTTATATCAAGATCAACAAATTTTCTTTTGTCACCTGTCATGTGGTTACTTGCTCCATTGTCAAGGTACCATGTTAAATTATCATCTCTATTATCTTCCGTTTTGAGAACTAATAGCATTGTTGATTCTTCCATGTCTTCTTTATCTTCAATAAGATTTACTTCTTTTTGTACCTTCTTAGAATAACATTCCCATGCAAAATGGCCATATTTGTTACAATTGTAACATTGAATATTAGCCTTCTCATTATTATTTCTTTGGTATTGATTCATTCCTCTACCACGTCCACGACCTCTGGTAGAAGTTTCTCCTCTATAATAATTTTGGGAGTTTCGTCCATCTCCCCCTCTTCCTTGACCACGACCATTTCCACGACCTCGTCCTCGTTGGTTGCCTCTACCACGTGATTGGAAATTTTGTTTATCACATGTAAATCCTTTATTATTAAAGGATGTCTTGACTTGCAACACCTGTTGTTCATCTTCCTTTTTTCCCTTTTTAATAATCTGTTGCTCATGGGCTTGAAGAGACCCATTTAATTCATCGACTGTCATCGAATCTAAGTCCTTATTAGATTCTTCGATAGCAACCACTATGTGGTCATAATCAGGATTAAGAGAACGCATCATTTTCTCTACTATGCGATAATCTTCCATCGATTCTCCAAGCCTCTTCATTTGATTCACAATGTTTAAAACTCTTGTGAAATAATCTGAGATGGATTCTTTCGCTAACATCTCAATTTTTTCAAACTCTCCTCTTAGAGTTTGAAGTCAAACCTTCTTTACTCTCTTATTCCTTCAAAATTCTTTTGAAGGGTATCCCAAGCTTCTTTTGAACTAGTTGCATTAGCAACCTTTTCAAACATTTCATCATCCAAACCTTAATGGATGACTGTAAGTGCATTCTGATCTTTTTTCCTCTCGCTATCTAAAGCTTCTTTTTCTGCTTGAGTTAATTTTATCTCGTCTTCAGGGTGTGTATAACATTTCTCAACAATCTCCCAGACACCTTGGGCTCCAAGAATCGTTTTCATTCTTAGAGACCACTTATCATAATTTTTTTTGTAAGTTTTGGGTATTGAAAAGCTACGACATTAGTTTTTGATGTCATCTTAATTATATAAACTAGCTCTGGATACCACTTTGTTGGAAGCGTGGTGGACACACACAAATATCTTTGATTGACACAATAATATAATGTAGAGAGGAAATGAATGCACTAAATAATATAATTCTTATAATCTTAATCTTGTGTGTTACTTTTACCATCGCAAAACAACATATTTATACAACATCATAGCTTATTAAATTTATGCTTCTCCTGCCGTTTCTCATATGCTATAATGTAATAGCTTTTCCTTATTTCACTCAATGGCAAATGTAAATCAAATTTATTACTTGCTATTTTTAACAAGGTTGTACTCTAATCAATTAAAGATTGGTGCATTACACGATTCACTCCACTAAACAACGGGTGCACCTCGTTTTCGAGTCTGATGGCCATTGTTAACTTTGTATCCCTTACACTTGCTGAAACTAGTTACCAAAAAAAACAAAAGCTAGCAAAGGATTATTTCATGTATATGCTTCAAAAATCAAAAGTAAGCGATATATAAGATCAGATCAGACCTGTTGTTGATGCGGCTTTGAGGTCTAGGAGAGTCTGGATTATTTGATCCAGAGTCGACGATGGGATTGAAGTCGCATACAAGGATATATCGCGAATGAAGGACTGATCACTCGAGTCTCTCGTCAACCTTGCGTTGCCCATTCTTTTTTCACATGTTCTTCTTGGTATATAGGCTAAGCAAGAAATAAAGAAAATCCATGAAACTCTTCAATTATAATAATGTAATTAAAAAATGGCTTGCATGTTACATGCTTTTATTATTTCAATGCAATGATTAATTTAATCAGAGCTAATGATAACTTAATTGCATACAAGAAAGAAAGATATTGATGCAAAAAAAATCAAGAAAATAAGTAAAAATGAAAGAAAAACATACGGTAGGTGAAGTAGAGACAATCAGGATAGGCTGGATTCTGAAAGATGTCAATGGGTCTATGAGGAGGAGCATTCGAGAGAAAGTCGAGAACAGCGCGAAGATCGATTATGCTTGGAAGGAGTTGTTGGTCTTGGATGAGGTCAATTGATGAGGCGGGAAGACGAGGGAAGCAGTTGCACCGGATTCGTCGTTTTGGACAGTGAACACCAGGCCGATTGGAGTAACAACTTCGATGGTTGGGAGGACGACATTCGGGTTGGTGAAGTCTTAGTGGCACGTGATTTCGAGTTCTTGAGTGAGTGCGTTTGCTGCGGGCATTTGAAAGTATAAGGTGTTCTGTGATGGGTCCACTAGACATACTCTTCTGTCATTATTAGACATGGTTACTCGCTTGAACAAAGCTTAGCTTCTAAGATGATGATGATGATGATGATAACAGTCGGAAAAATGGATTTTCAGAGAAGAATTAATGCTTTCTTGTTTATTAAAGAATAAGAAGTATAAAAATGTGGTTATTGAACGAATGATTTGTGATTTAAAATCAGTTGCTTATATAAAGAAGAGAGGAGATGTTAACACAAGAAACTATGCAATTAAGTAACAGAATATAATAGACACAACAGTAAAGACTTTTAACTGACAATAAAATAACTAACTCCTTCCTAATATATAGTATCATGCTAATTATTAGGCGACACTTTTTTTTTGTGCGTTAAGAGAGGCACGAGGGCAAGGATGAGAACCAATCCCAGGATCTCCTGAAATAAGAAGGGAAGCTTTATTATCGACATACTTAATCGTAATAGTCCTATTCTTTTTGGTTTCATGCGGAATTTTTGCAAAATTGTACTCGTAGTACGAAAAACAAGACGACCTCTTTTGATCAAACCTAACTGACATAAGCTTGTTTATATTAAAATGAACTTATATTAGAACTAAATGGATTTTTTGTGCTTTACTACCTTTTTGTGCTTTACCACCTTTTAGTTACAAGTTTTTAATAACTCCCATCTTTTAGTTTTTTTTTTTTTATAAACTCCCACCTTTAATTTCCCTTAACTTCTAAAACTCCCACCCATTGACACTTTCGTTACAAAATTCTGTTAAGTCTAGGGTTATTTTCATAATTTCCCACTCCTACTTCGCCATTCTTCTCCTTCCTGATTTTCCCAAACTTCTGCCATGGCTGCATGATTATCTCTCACCCACTCACTGTAAAACTATACTCAAAGAGTCAAAGCTGACCCAAATTTCTCATTTTCATATTGCCCTTTGTTGCCTGCTCCAATTGAGTTGCAGTAACCACCAACTAAGTTGTTATAACTTGAAGCTACTATAACTTGCTATCTTCAATTCATTACTATTATTCATCAGAATCATCACTATAATTCATCATCATGTTGTTGTTGTTGTTATAATGTCCTTCCTAATTTAATTTCTTTTTTAATCGAATCCAAATTTTTCATAACATTCCAGCACCATATTTGCTCTCCATCACTCATAAATCAGACAACCTCTTCAAAAATAGAGCAAAACCCTTGCGAAAATGGTCGATTAGAAGCAGCACCACCACCACCTCCGGTGAGAAATCGGGGTCCAATAGCCGCCGACAACCTTCCCCGGGCCCAACTCGCCATCAACGTAATTTCCAATTGCGTGAAAAACAAAATTCAAAACCCTAAATTGTTGATACAACAAAAAATTCAACATCATTTAAGGTTACAAAATGAAATTGTGATTGAAAATTGAATTTACCTAAAAAATTTCCCTAATTTTCGCGCTAAATTAAAGTAACCATTGGAGTTTCGAAGGAGTATCGAATTAAGAAGGAGAAGAAAGAGGAAGTGGTCCCAATATAACGGCACAAGCTAACGGTTCAGTTAACAAGTGGGAGTATAAAACATTTGGTAAGTAAAAGGTTGGAGTTTTAAAAAAATTGTAAGTAAAAGGCGGTAAAGCACAAAAAATCCGAACTAAATTCATAATAATATACATACTCATTAGCTTTCGTCTCTTAAAGAAATGGACATTTGCGTTTTTTAACGTTTTTTTTAAGATACTAGTTACATACTTGCATATTTGTAAAATTATTATGGTCGTAAATTAATTAAAGGAAAATTTGTTGAAAATTACCCACTATTTTTGCAAACTTTAGAAATAATTACCCACTATTTTTTTATTAAAAATAATTACTCACTTTCTGGCATAAATTTGTAAAACACTACCTGTTTTAGTTTTCAAGCCAACCAAAAAACCATTTCCGACGTGTGGGTCCCACCTCTTCTTCATTTCCCTTTTCATAACTCCTTAATTATGTGCAATGACCATTATACCCTTCTCACTCTCTTTCTTTTCCCTCTCCTCTCTCCTCCATTACCGCCACCACCAAGCAACCTCACCTCCATTACCACCACCACCTAGCAGCCCCACCTCCATTACCGCCACCACCTAGTAGCCCTACCTCCATTAGTTCCCAGTTAGCCTTTCTTCTTCCTTCCTTCCTTGTTCTATCTTCCATTTAACAATTGAAAATCACCGAAAATCAACAACAAAGATCTAGAAACAAAACAAAAATCAAACAATAATAACACTAAAAATTAAAAAAAAAATCAAGCACTATGCAAGCCGCACAATTCGAGCAACCACGCACCACCACACAAGACGTAACCACAACACAACCCGCGACCACCACGTAAGACGCAACCAATACACAACCCGCAACCACCACGCATCAACTGCAACCTACAAGGCTACAACACCATATTCGATTATTCGAGCAAGTATTCGAAATGGCAAGCACAATTCCAAGCAATTTATACCTAATTCGATTGGTTTGATTGCTTCATACGTGATTTGTGTTGTTGTCGAATTGTTTGTCCGGATGTGTGTGAGTTTTGAGTAGTCTGATTGCTTCATGGTAGTTCCAATTTTGTTGTCGAATTATTGATGTTGTTCAATTGTATGCGGTGGTGATGCTCGAATTTTGCATGGTGGTGGTGCTAGAACTGTGGCCATTGTACGTGGTGGGGAGGAGAGAGGGAAGAGGAGGAAAGGACAAGGAAGAATGGAGTAAAGAGATGGCTATGGTGAAATCAGGGGAAAAGAAATGAAGTGAAAAAAATGACGGTGGGAATAGTAACGGGATAGATTGATTATATTTAGGTAGGGGTAATTTGGTAATTTCATATGGTAAGTTAAAATTATGGAGGAAGAAGTGGGTCCCACATGTCGGAATCCTCCCATTTTTTGCCTGAAAATCAAAATAGGTAGGATTTTTTTAATATTTGAGCAAAATGTGGGTAGTTAATTTTAATAAAAAAAAAAGTGGGTAGTTATTTCTAAAATTTGAAAAAAAAAAAATGGGTAGTTTTCAGCAAATTTTTCTTAATAAAATATTACTTTTGTTCATACTTGCCTTTAAATCCAAAATATTTTTATATACAAAATGTGTGTAATTCTATGTATTGTTGGTGAAAATTTTCAAGAATGCTTAATATCGAAAACTTTATTATCTYTCATAGAAGGTTTTATTATGTGGACGCAGTACAGACCCACTCATACTTGGCGCGAATTAATTCCAKTTAGAAAGAAGAGGGAGGAGGGATTRGAACACATGACCTRTGTGTCACGRTGGCTCTGATACCATGTCAACCAAAAGCTTAATAAGGTAATGGTTGAGGCCCATGAATATAATATATACCCTAATAAAATCTTTACAGTTAAATCAAAACCAAATTATGCGTTGGATATTGTCCGAGACAATGACTAATTTATATTTTATTTATCATGGGTGAGAATTTTATTTTGATAGTGGGATTATCATATCCAATCTCTTTGCACATCTTTTTGTGAAACCATCAACAATTAATAATATATAATTTACTATAGGTAGTTTTGATGAAACAATTCAAACCTAGGTACGGAGTAGTTAATTATTTGCAAAAACTGGTGTAACTATGAAAATTTTACTATGGTCCATTGAAAATGGACTACCATAAACATTTATAATTCTAAATAATATTTCTCATATTTCAAAAAATAATAAAATTTCGTTTTGGGGTTGTTACCCTCATTATCACAAAAATATATATTGTTTTTAATTTATGATATTTTTAAATAATAAGTATGATTTTTTCGAAATCTATTTTCTAAATTTTCGAAGTATATTTTGGTAATTTATAAAATCATTTTGTTCAATTAATACTCCGTAAAACAAAGTAATGAAATGAAAAAAAAAAAGAAGGGAATATGACGGATTAGGAAAGAAAAAAACTACCTAAAAATGAAAGTCAAATGTTGATTTTGTTGGATGTGTGTTGCTTCATGATTTATCATAAAAAAATGTTTGTGGAAGTTCATTTTTAATGGACCATCATAAAATCATCAGTGTAAGTAAGTACTAAAGTAGCTCTGGAAAAAATTTCCTAAATTATATTGCTCCAAGAATAAAAAAATTTGGCCTATGATATACGAAATCAATCCTATAAAAAAGCTAGCTGTACAAATGTGTACTTCCAAATTCGAAACAAACTAGTGTTTGCATTAGAGCACCAACAATGGAGCTCTCCACTTGCTCTCCACCTGCTCTCCATGGAGAGTACTTCAAATGTTGCTCTTGCCCAAGAGCATTGAGAGAGCATGCTCTCCGCACCAAAATTGGACACGTGTCCCAAAATTTTTGTATTATTATTTTTTTACATATTAAAAAACATGGAAATTAAATAAAATAATAAATTGGAGAATTAGTAGGAGAGCAAATCATTGTTAACCTATTTTAGATAGGTGATCTTGGGATGCTCTTGAAGAAAGAGAAAAAAAATTGGATTGGAGAACACTTTTGGAGAGCATTATCGATGTTGGTGCTCTCAGACGTGAATAAAATAGATAATCGGGCCGGACTTCAGGTTGAAAAGCATATTTTTGGGCCGGACATAAATAGATAATCGGGTCGGACTTCAGGTTGAAAAGCATATTTTTGGGCTCTGCTCTTAGTCCAACATTATCTTATTTATGTACAAATCCTACTTTTTACAAATTATTAATGCTACTTGCAACTTTATCTATTTGTATTACCACTAGAAACTTTTATGTTTCAATTACTATTCAATAAATAATTTCCCTTTTATTGATAGCTACATTAATTTTTCTTTGATATAATGTTATTTTTCTTTTAAAAAAAACAAGAAAAATGACTAATAATTATATACCAATGATTGCACATGTTTATCTCCATGCATATAAAAACAATAAAATAGTAGAAAGAATTTCTTGTAAGAAGATAACTGAGTGAAAACATACGGGGCACTAATTTATGCACTCCTTTATATAAATTCACACTCCATTTTACCGATCGCTTTGGCCTAAACCACATGTTATATGAGAATGTAAAAATCAAAACAAATGGGTACATTTTACATTTTAAGGGGTACGCGAGACTTTCAGTTAGTGTTGATGAACAGTACACGCGTACCCCTTTAAATCTTCAATGTACCCCAGATTGAATTACATGTATATATATAGATTAAATCGTGATTGTCCATCTCGAAATTCTACGATCAAGATTAAATGTTTTTAGTTTTCACCTAAATTTTGTGTTTTCACATGATCCTACGAAAATTGTATCCATATGATTTTGCACTTTTCGACAAATTTAATCCGTTTCTTGATTCTAAGCAGTTATTCTATTCTGGGAAATAAAGAACATTCTGCTTAACTCTTGGGTTCAGGAATTCCTATATAACTTAAGCGACACAATAAAAGCGTTTTCTATTCTTTTATTAACTGATTTATGTATCGGATTTCATTCGCCCCATGGTGGGGAGCTAATGATTGGCTCTATCTACAAAGATTTTGGATTTGCTCATAATGATCAAACTATATCTGGCCTTGTTTCCACTTTTCCAGCCATTCTAGATACAATTTTGAAATATTGGATTTTTTTCGTGTATCCCCGTCGCTTATATATATATATATATATATATATATATATATATATATATATATATATATATATATATATACTAGGTTCATATGAGAACCATCCTTATTATGAGAATCATGAGAACTCTAATCTCAGCCATTAAAATCAAAATAAAATAAAATAATCACAACCATTCATTCATTTAAACGAACTATACTTCAAACAAAACTTATCTATCCACTCCCTCACCTAATTATCTTTCCTCCCTCACTCATTTCTCTCTCCTGACTCACCTCTTTCTCTCTCCACCGTAGCAGCCCAGGCCGCCACCACACCGCCACTGCAGCTACTCGAGCTCGACAAACTAGACCGGCCGTTGCACCATCACCGCACCTACACCCAACCAGCCCAACAAGTTCGACCCACTTCTCTCTCCTCACCTCTTTCTCTCTCCATCGAGCCAACACTCCTCGCTATTGCGCCGCTACTGTACCACCATCGCACCACGCTACCACAATCGCAACCAACACCACTACCACTCACGACCACACCAGTGAGTGCAACCACGACCACCGCATGAAACTAAACCCTAACCACCACTACAACTCAAATTCAAACTTAAACTACCACCAATTTTACCTTAAATCAAACTTTAAACCCTAACCACCTAAACTAGAGGTGATTGAAGGTTGCGATTGAGGCATTTCGCGAAGTGGTCGGTACGCCGGTGAGTAGATCGGGAGGGTGGGTTCAAATGGGTCGTCTTGTGGTGGTGCTTGGTTCGTTGGAGGGTGGGTAGTGGGTGCGGTTGTGGTAGTGGTTCAGTACGGTAGTGGTGGTGTACGGTGTTTGGTTGGGGTGAGGTGAGGGTGGTTTGTGGTTGAGAGTTTTTGGAAGAGGGTGAGTTGTGTAGGGGGCGGTGCATTCTAGTGAGGGTGCAATGGTGGTGCGATATGCTAGTGAGGGTGGTGATCTGGTGGTTCGCTGGCCTGGGTTCAGTTGGAGGGTGGTGGTAAGTGGGTGAGAGCCTAGAGACTAGAGCGGTGAGGGAGGAGAGAGAAAAGTGTTTAAAAGTGTAGAACATCATTAATAAAATGTAGAACATGAAAGACAATATTGTAGAACATAAAGAATAATAGCGTAAAGCATAAAAATCATAGAACATACATTAATATTAAAATCGTAGAACATATGGATAATTTTATAGAACATGAAAATTAAAAATTGCATAACATTAAGGTTAAAAGTGTAGAACATGAAAGCAAAAAAATTTAGAACATAAAGGCTAAAAATGTAGAACATGAAGTTCTCATAGTTCTCATCTAAGAAGAGTTCTCATGGGATCCTCACCCTAAAATATATATATTGTTTACATGCATTGACATGAGATTGTGTTGTAATGAACATATATGTGTGCCTCTATTAATTAACATGACGTCTTGACATGAGTTCATGTGTGATGTGTTGTTGTTATCTTGATTTCTGATGACGTGGTGGATATGTGTCCTTAAAGTGTGACAGCCTGGGGAGGTTGGATTGTGGTCCTTAACTGTGACACATGTATTGTGTTCAGTTGATGATGTAGTAGATAGTGTCCTTAAAGTGTGACAGCCTGGAGTGGTTGGACAGCGGTCCTTAACTGTGAACACGCAATGTATGAGACCGATGTTATGGTGAATATGTTTCCTTAATGTGTGACAGTCTAGTGAGATTTGGATTGCGGTCCTTAACTGTGACACACGTCATGAGTTCTTTTTGGATATGGTGAGCTATACTCTTAAAGTATGACATCCTAGTTGTGGTTGGATCATTGATCTTTTACTGTGATACGCCATATGTGATCAATTGCAACAAGTGTACAACTTTCTTATTTTGATAAGTGGTCCAACTTGCTGAGCTCTCTAATACAAAGCTAATTGAAAAAAGTAAWCTCAGTTGCATATCAATTTTTTTGTCTTTTCGTACCAATTTATTTCCCTCCTTTTTTTGGGACCACCTCACTAATTTTTTTRCTAATCTGCTATTAGCTTATTTCTCAACTTAATACAAAAAAAATACGTTTATTGAATTTATTATGTTACGGAGGGAGTAACATTAAAAAAATTCGACAAATAAAGCCATATTTCCACGTGCCACAACTTCTTTTGACCGACACTTTATAGACGTTGGAAAAGTCTTTGCAAATTTGATCACAGACTCATAGTACCATGTACGTCAACTGGGCATGTCCTCGCGAAGTTGACATGAAACTGCATGTTTGACTCCTCTGTTGTTCTCAGTTCCTTCCTGTATCTCATCATCCTGCTTTTACTTTAATTTTCGAACGTAAACTATAAGTTGCATTTAAGCCTGTACTGCTGTACACCGGTCCAATCAGCACCAGTCCAGTTTCGTTCGTTTAGCTGGCCACATACAAGATTTCGTGTAAAACTTATGAGATCTGATAAACCTAGCGCAGCTAGGAGTAATGCGTAGGATATTTTTGTCATTTTTTGAGTATTGTTCATGTACTGTTCAGTACTGTTCATCAGTAAAAAAAAAAATCATTCAATCCTAACATTGTTTGGAAATATATTAACATTGTCTTGCGAGTTTGTAACATTGTCCAACTATATATCAAACATTGTTTCAACGTAACCTAACATTGTCCGACAATTTAAGTTGTGCTGACCAATTTTGACCCGCACTATACTCCTAGCTGCTATGACTTACTATTTCCTCAAAACTTATACGATAAGCATCAAAAACTAAAATAAAAACACAAAGCGAGATATGGAAAGGAAAGGAAATAAAGTACTCGTATGCAGCAATTTCATTGTTAGGACTTAGGAAGGCCATATTATTAGGGGAAAATTTGCAATAACAGCACAAATTATCAACTTGTTATGCAAAACAACACAAATTATGCGAGTTGCACTGCACAACACGAATTATATATGTCGATGTGCAAAACATCATAAATGAACTTCGTGGCCTGAGATTCCACCGGACCGGTGAATCTTTAATTTTTATTATTTTTTAAAAAATTATTTCTTTTTTAAATTTTTTTCATCTCTTTTACTTCCCTTCTTATATAACATCACTTGACTTGAATCTTTCATCACTCTTGTCTTTATTTTCATTTCAATTATGAAAAACCCAAAGTAGAAGCCCCAAATTAATAATTTTACGAAAATCCTAGAATGAAAAAAAAATGAAAATTCAAGTCATGCATGTAATGTTATATAAAACGGAAGGAAAATAAATTAATAATTTTTTAAAAATAATAAAAATTAAAGATTCATCAATCCAGTGCAATCTCAGGCTACAAAAGTTCATTTACTTACTCCTTTTCTTTTTACTAAATTTTTTTGTCAAATTTGGAAATAACAAAGTAGCTAGAAGCACTTTTTTTTAGCATGTCATTTGATCTTATATTTCTCTTAATCACATGCTATACTATCTCTTTCACTTTCACACTAACAACTAATTTTTGCCAAGGAGTATGTGTCATACTCAAAAAGTCACTAAAAGAACCAGAGTTTATACCCGTATGATGTTTTGCGCACCCGACATATATATATATATATATATATATATACAATATATATATATATATATATATATATATATATATATATATATATATTATATATAATATATATATATATATATATATATATATATATGTCGTTTCTGTGGAGTGCACCTCACATAGTTTGTATTATTGTTTTGTGCAACAAATTGATAGTTTGTGTTAGCTATTAATTCAAATTTTTCCTATTATCAGAATACCCAGACTCTTTTTTTTAAGGTAAGGTAAACGGGTAAAAGGACTAGGACAGTCGTCTTCTCTCAAGACTGTAACCTAGTCTATCAAAATTCAAAAAATAAGAAAAATTAGCATTCATAAATGGATCTATATATCTTGATGAGTGGGGGCAAAATGACCTAAAAAGACCAAATAATCAGTGCACTGGTTATACTCAGACTATTATTTGTGTGGTGCTAAAGAAAAGCAATAAATGACCATACATTTGCTGGACTAGTATAAATTTACTGGAGTTCATATTAATAATGTTTAACACGAAAAAAAAAAACTAACTTGCCAATTAAATTTGGGAAGGTTTTAAGAAAAAAAAATTGATGGCAAAAATGGGTATAAAGCAAGTATTTCGCATGAAAGAGGGCAGTGATGAAGCAAGTTATGCAAATGCTTCCTATATTCAGGTATACTAATACTCCATATATAAGTCCATTTTCTTATAACAAAATGCATCATTCTACTACTATTAGTTGATATTCTAGGATTTCTAGCCATATAATCAACGAACTTGTGAAGTAATTGAATCAACCAAATTTACGTTGATTACATTGATTATATATAAATTTGATGACAAAAACATTTATTGTATTATATCAAGCTCGAAACCATAAACTTCATCATTATTTTTTTTTTTTAATGCAAATGAGTCACAAGGTGAGGTACATAATAATTACGACGAGGAATTGAAACTACTGTTCTAAAATCCTTTTTCACCAAAAAAATCATTATAAAGTCAAAAGAACAAGGCCATAAATCGAGTAGCGTGAACGTATCCATGCTAAAGTAATGAAATCATTAATTCTAAGGCCTCGCTTGGTATGGGGTAATGTATTAATTGGTAACAAAAGTCAAATTTGAGAAAACAAAGGTGTTTAGAAGTGAAAATAAAGGGATGGAGTGGTGGTGGGGAGGATAAAGTGGTGGTGGTGAGAGGAAATTAAAAGGGGAAATATTACGTACTCTTATTTGGGGAGATAATTACTCACATCCACATTGGGGTAATTGTTACCCTCATATTGATTGGGGTAATAATTACTCCATCTCTCCATTTTTTTAGTCACAAAAAATGTAATTATTCTTCCGTCGTCATCTTAACTCACATGTTTTTTTCTTAATTTGATCAAGTTTGACTTTTATTCTCTCTTAATACATTATTCCCTTACCAAGCGAGGCCTAATAATGATATGTTATATGTGTAGTTTGTTACTAGTGAAATAAATAGCTAGAGTTACATACATCAACAATTCATTAGTGGTTATTAAAAGCTTTAATTTACCAAGCCAACTAATTAGAATTATTGAACATTTCATGCAACAGAATCAAGTACTATCATTAACAAAACAAGTAAAAGAAGAAGCCATAAGAGAGTTCTATAAGAGGGAACAACCAACCATCATATGCATGGCAGACTTGGGTTGTTCATCGGCCGTGCTGAACACCTTGAGTTTAATATARGAGTTCATCAGCGTCATCGAAAAGGATCGTCGAGAGCTTGGAAATGGCCCCCAAGAGTATCTAATTTACCTGAATGATCTTCCCGGGAATGATTTCAACYCGATTTTTAGGTCATTGGGAAGTTCTGAGGATATGCTRACCCAACAAATGACKGATGATTTTGGACATTGTTTTGTGGCTGGTGTTCCCGGGACTTTCTATGGGAGACTTCTCCCATCCAAGAGTCTGCATTTTGTTCACTCTTCATATAGTCTTCATTGGTTGTCTCAGGTAACATTTCGATTTTTAATTGGATAATCTTATATGCAGCCCTAAGAGTTGGATATAAAAAAATTTAATGAAAATAATGCATTTATCATCTTCAATAATGTGTTATTTTGTCAAAAAGTAAAAAATAAAATAATGTGTTATTTTGTCATAAATTCATAAAATACCACTCCTTTCATTCCCTTTTGTTTGTCCTGTTTGGAATCGAGGGAGAATTAAGAAAAAGGGGATCTTTAATTAATAAAATGTGTTAATGTAATAAGATTCATACTTAAAAGAGAGTTATTGACTTTTTTATTTAGTAGAATGGAAAAAGGTAATACGCGTGTTGGTCAAGTGAATTTTGAGAATAATCTAGATAATGGTAAAATATAATGGAAGAAAAATAATAGAAATGATTCAATTTACTACAGAAAAAGTGATTAAGGTTGAAGTTAAAAATAGAAAAGATTCCAAAGACAAACATTTAAAAATTTTATTTCAAAAAACAAGACAAATAAAAAGAAACAAAAAGACTTAGTAAGTACATTTAATGCTTGTATACAGTCTTATAGCTTTTCCTTTTCCTAAGTTGTATCGCCCTAACAATCGAATCCAATCGATTCTCCTGTTAGTTAATTATTTATTTCGATTCAAATCCGAATGAATGTCTTATCAATCAATTTATCTATTTGTATCGATCGTTATACGTATTGTCCTCCCTTTTCGGATTACTGTACGTACATCATATCACTTCTTGTGTTTATAATGATGGATTAGGTACCAGCAGGATTAGAAGACAATAAGAGAAACATCTACATATCAAGAACAAGTCCACAAAATGTGCTCAAAGCTTATTATGARCAATTTGAAACGGATTTCTCGACGTTTTTAAGGTGTCGTTCGAAAGAAGTAATAGCTGGAGGAATGATGGTGCTAACGTTAATCGGAAGAAAAAGCGACGAACTATATTGCTCGGAATATCGTTACTCTTGGGACTATCTAGCAACAGCTCTAAGTGATATGGTTGATGAGGTACATTAAAATTAATAAACTCGACGAAGTGGTTACTCCAATAATTATCATACATTATTGGAAAATTTGTCATAAACTACGTACCCAGTTTTTTCAAAAGTTTAGAAATAACTACCTAAAATTTTTTTAATTAAAAATAATTACCAACTATTTTCCTAAACTTTGCAAATCCCTATCCATTTTCAATTTATGACCAAAAAAAATGAATATTCTGACACGAATAAGAATATTCCGGTGTTGTTTTTCCTTCTTCTTCATTTCTCTCCCTTTCTATCTCACTTTTCACTCAATCCCACTCACAATTACTAAAAATTTTTGAAGTAAAAATGGGTTTGGGATGAATTTGAGTGAAGTTTTGAAAATAAGAGTGGAATATTTGTGAAAGACTATGAGTGATTGTGAGTGAATTTGAGTGGAATTGAGGTAAGGAGAAGGAAGAACAAGGTCGGAATATTCTTTATTTTGGTCGGAAATTGAAAATGGATAGAAATTTGCAAAGTTTAGGAAAATAGTGGGTAGTTATTTTAATAACAAAAATTTCGAATAATTATTTCTAAACTTTTGAAAAAAGTAGGTAGTTTATGACAAATTTTCCTACATTAATCATAGAGATTATTGCTAATCGTGCGTGTATTAAATCGTATTGCAGGGTCTCGTAGAAGAAGAGAAGTTAAACACTTTCAACATCCCTATGTACCCTCCTTCGGCAGCGGAGATGGGTTTTTGGGTGGACAGAGAAGGATCGTTTACGTTAAATCAAGTCCATCTCTCTCAGATAAGCTGGGAAATAATTTTACAAGACAAATTCTACGATCATAATTACTTTGCTAGAACCTTGAGGGCCATATCAGAACACTTAATCATAAACCATTTCGGAGAAGCTATCATTGGAGAGTTGTTTCACAGATGCGCTCAAAATATGAAAGCATCGAAGGACAGAGAGAAGGATGTGCTCACCAATGTAACCGTTGTGTTGACAAGAAAAGCTGATTTATAAACTGCTATGCAAAAATAAGAGACATTTAATGGCCCCGTTTGGCAAATAGAGTTTAGAGTTTAGCTGTTAGAGTTTTAAATTTTTATTTAGGGGATTTGACTGCTGATTTGAAAAGTTGTTTTGTGGTAACATGTTTGGTAATGCTTAGCTGATTGATTAGAGTTTCACTTTTTAATTATGAAAAATGACATTTATGGGCATTTCGTTAAAAGTAAATCCTATTTATTTGGCTAGGTTTAGGTATTACATTTGACAAAATAGTCTTTTTTTTATTTATAACTAGATAATATCCGAGCAAATGCTCGATTTTTAAATAAAATACAAATTACTGTAAATAAAATCAAAACATATTTTTTTAAATGTGATTATTTAATAATAATGTTTTATTTGTAATTTTGTGATAATAAATCTCTATTATATAAGCCAAGGGGGAGCAATGGTGTCCCCCCTAGGAAATGTCTTATTCGCCCTTGGTAAATATAAACTAACATATTTAAATCTTCCTTAATTAATTCACTCCCTATTATAAAATTTTCAATCAAAGGAAGGTTTTAAATTTATCAAATAAACTACTACTTAAAACCTAAAACATTGATAGTAAAAAAATTATGATTGAAAAAAAAAACTACAATTCATAAAACAAATACAATTCAAAGAGCGTGAAATATAAATTAACAATTTTTTATTTTTTTTATTTCTTTTACAAGTTTCAAGCACGCATAGCGTGCACTAAAAAACTAGTAAAATTATATATGTATATCAATTAATAAATGTTAAAATTTTATCCAAAGTACAATTATTAACCTTAATTAAATATTTTCTTATAATTTTTATGTAATAATAATAAATAGATAATTATAATTAATAAGATGGGGATGGATGGGAAATTTCGGAGGAAAAATATGAAGGGGTGGAGATTGTTCTATTATATGCTACTCCGTATTAGATTAGATTAGATTACCCAATCCTCTAATGAAAAAGCTCCATATACTAGCTTTTTCATTTTGAGAGTTTTGGTCCTAAAACTCTCATTCACCAAACATGTCTTTTAGAGTTTTGACTCTAAAAGTGCTTCAAACCTCTCTAAATCCCTCAATCCTCTCTTCACCAAACACCCCCATAATAATAGCTAAAATGTCACTCTGATTTGAAAGTAGCTAATCAAAAGTATATGTGCTACTCCCTCCGTTCCATGAAATTCATGTCACACCTATTTATTTCACTATTCACAAGTGAAGAGAATCTTGTAAATAATTATCAATGTATAGTTATAAATATAGTCATGTGGGGTCTTGTTTGATTCGTATTAATGAATAGATTATTAATATTCAATTGTTATAATTTTCTCTAATGTGTAACTAAAGCTATAAGCGATACAAAACATGCAATGAGAAGCGTATGAATAGTAACTGACAGGATATTCATGGAACAGAGGAAGTAGTGTGTTACGAACTAAAATTTGAATTTTCTACTCAAAACGTCATTCAATATAAAAAAAAAAAGAAGTAATATTAACAACCTTTGTGTGCCAAGCCCAAACATATTGTGGACAGTATGTGCTATTTAGAAGCCCAACTTAAATAAGACTTGTAGGCTTCTTGGGCTGTACATTTATGCGCAACTACTAGCCTATTACTGAGAAAATTGAGCATAGAAATATTCATGAGAACATGAGGCAGAAAATTAAGGACAAAAGGGATACTAACGTTTATAGTTTTATACCTGTTTTTGTTGGGCGTGTCGGGTCAAGGTTGGTGCTGGTCGGGTCTGAATGGGTCATAGGATCGTTGGCTAGCCGGATTGGAATGGGTAGCGGGTTGGGTTGAAAATTCAATGATTGAGAGCCTGTTTACATTATTTTATTTTCACTTCAGTTCAACTCCGTTCAATTCAGTTCATTTCAGTTGATTTAGTTTATGTAAACAAGCCCTGATTTTATAATGACCCTATCCAATAATGACAATGCTCGATAATAATCACTTTTTTTATTTTTTATTTTTTTATAATGACCCTATCCAATAGTGATTTTATAATAATCACTTTGTTCATTAAAAGCTTTATAAGTTTGTCCCTAACCCTTTTATTATTGGGTTTCCAAGACCTTGTCCATACATTTTTTAGTAGATGAGATGAGATACTCCGTAAATAGTTTCACAGTTTCACCTTGTATAATGAAGTTTGTAAAGGAGACTTGGTCGCTATGTTATGCTTTTTTTTGTGCTAGTGTTGGGTCATGAAAGCACCAATTATCTTGTTGAGCACTTAAAATAGATTTTTGGATTATTAAACAAAAATAAAAAAATAAAAATATTTTTGNGATGCGCTCAAAATATGAAAGCATCGAAGGACAGAGAGAAGGATGTGCTCACCAATGTAACCGTTGTGTTGACAAGAAAAGCTGATTTATAAACTACTATGCAAAAATAAGAGATTGTAAAGGAGACTTGGTCGCTATGTTATGCTTTTTTTTTGTATAATGAAGTTTCACCTTGTATAATGAAGTTTGTAAAGGAGACTTGGTCGCTATGTTATGCTTTTTTTTGTGGTAGTGTTGGGTCATGAAAGCACCAATTATCTTGTTGAGCACTTAAAATAGATTTTTGGATTATTAAACAAAAATAAAAAAATAAAAATATTTTTGTTTTTTTTTTCTCCCGTTCCAACATAATAAAAATTAAAATAAAATTCTAAACATTATAACACACTAATCAATTCGTTTTGAAATAGGTCCAATTATTATTTAGAGAGTCATAAGAGGGAATGAGATTCAATCCTAYAATCTCTCGAAATTAGAATGGAAGCTATATAATCAGCTAAATTATCTCTCATTCACAAGCCTTGACCGCTTATTGTTGTCGAATAATGTTCAAAACACTAAATTTTGAGATGCACTTTGAGTTGTATTGTAGCCATTGAGATAACCTCAAACAATCAAAATAAGTGAATTTTTATAGATGATTAATAAGTTGTACTATCAAGGTACAAATAAAGGAAGGTATCAAAATAATTAGGCCAAATTATCAATGTCACTAGATGCCTAAGATCAAATGAGTCAGATGACAAATTATGGCTACATATGAGATTATGAGAGTGACAAGAACCTTCTTTTTTTCCCTTCTAAAGAACCAAGGATACTACTAAAAGATTTTTTTGACAATGGTGTGAATTATTGTAGATATTATAAGCAAACAAGCACATGAAAAAAACAACATTTTCTTATTGGTCCCTTATATCTTTACTACTTTTTGATCATTTGATATTTTCCTCTTTTGGTGCCATATGATATTTTCACATTAAAAAACATAAATATTATTTAAACTTTTCTTTTTGAACAAAAATATTATTTGTATCAAACTCACTGTTAAAGAGAGCTAGTCACAGTTCAAGTGATTAGAGATTCTCTTTCGATTCTAAGAGATTATCGGATCGATTCTCATTTTCACCCTAGTGGCTTTCTTAGCACAAAAAACTCACTATTAGAATAATATTTGCAATTTTGCATATTGCTAACATTGCTTAACAACTGTCCAGACATTAGTTAAGCATCAAATGCATTTTTTAAATTGGGAAAAAAAATATTAAAATGCAAATTAAAATCAAATGTCAATCGGTCTAATTAAAATTTATTTCATTTTAATATTTCTATTTTTAGTTACATTATCTAATGTCGTAGAGCATTAGCTTTTACCTCCTCGTAAAGTGTGCATTTTTTTAATAAAAAAAAGTGCATTTATAAGAAACACACGAATTAATGTTCTTGAGATTTGTTTTTCTCCGTTTTTCCCACGTTTCTTCTTCAATCTTGATCAATCATCATCATCATCATCACTAATTCATACTTTCATCATAATAATAATTCCATTAATATTCAATTATCATTCAAATTTCTCTGTTTTTTTTCCAGTGTCACTCACACTAGTGCACTCTCAATTGCAGAAATGCAAAGTGTTGATGTGATGAAATGTATTCGTCACAACAATTGTTTGCAAATTCAGCGACGAATTCAACGTCAATTTACATCAATTAAGAACCCTAATTTCATGTTTTTAAGGCCGTCGCATTTCAAATTCCCTTCTTCAACGAATTCTCGCTCTCAAATTTTGTGCGGAGTTTCCTCTGTTGAAGCTCGGTAATTTTTTCAATCTTTCATGATTTAATTGTCGGAAATTTGTTTACTTTGTTGGAATTTAGTGTAAANTAAATCTGTAAGTTTAAGCTCAAGGACTGAACTTAAGTCGTAAATCTTTAATTTGATGGTATAGTTAATTTATTTGTATCACTTCTCTAGCCTTTTTGTTTTTCATGCTAAAAAACTTTGCTGAAGTTGAAATAAATTGCCTATGGTGGCAGAGAGAAGGAGAAAATAAAAAACAAAAGCAAAACAAAGTCAAGAGGAGAACATGGAAAGGTACTGTTGAGCATCCTGCTGGAGCARCAAGTGCAATTTGGAGAGAGTGTTGTGTTGTTGGGGTCAGTCAAAGAACTGGGATCATGGAAAAAACCTGTGACGATGAATTGGACAGAGAATGGATGGATTTCTAATTTGGAAATGACTGGAGGAGACTCTGTGGAGTTCAAATTTGTGATCATGGGGAAGGATAAAAGTTTAACATGGGAATCTGGGGATAATCGCGTGCTCCAAATTCCAGAGGAAGGGAACTTTGCATTGATCTGTCACTGGAACATGGCTGCAGAGGCTCTGGAACTCTTGTCTGCTGAGTCTGGGGATGGCCATGATCAGACTGAGAATTTGATTGCTAATGGGTCTGCTGTTAGTGATGATGATGCTACAGAGTCAGAAGCTCAGACAAGTCCTTTTGTGGAGCAGTGGCAGGGGAAGGCGGCTGCATTTATGCGATCAAATGAGCATCGCGATAGAGAAAGTGACCGAAAGTGGGATACTTCTGGTCTTGAAGGTCTGGCTCTAAAATTGGTTCAGGGTGATCAAAATGCCAGAAACTGGTGGCGGAAGGTACTCTGATTCAGTATTTTCATACTCAATTCTGTATATTATGATGTCGCTTATATAATTTTGTGGTATATGACATTTTTTTGTCTGAGAGACATCTAATATAACTTTTGATTAAGCCTGGCACTTACTCCTTCGTGTAATATTGATTTTTGTCTTGTCCTCACGAACTGTTTTAGTCTTATGTGGAGTATACTGTTTATTTTCTTTGTGTGTGAACTTTGTAAACCTCTAAAACCCTATCATCCCCACACCTACTTCAACAGAAAATGAGAAACACTTGGTCTCTTATGAAATTGAGATATGTCATATGTGAAGTATTACAGATGTTGATTTCCATGGTGGGCCAAATGAAGGTTTTCAATAATTCTTTACACAAAATAAACAAGATTAACTATTTMAATTTATAGATAATTAACAAAGTAAATGATATGGAATTACACCAAAAGTTAATCACTGAACAAGCTTTTTGGTTAGAAACTYATCATCTTTTCTTTGACTAAGCAGAGYTCAATAGAATAGCCAGTCTTCCATTTMCATTCAGTTACATTACTCCTTAGAACATATCTGGATAGGGTGTGGCTAACAGAATCTTTGTCATCCTTACTCCTGCCATTAGAATTGAAGAATGGTTGAGATTAAATTGAAAGTGTTTAGTAAAGGGTGTGAAWATATGCAGTCCTCGTGGTGCAACTTTTTATGGCCAATTCAAAACTGATTTGCTGTGTTGAACATTCAATCTTTGGGTTCACTGGTCCAGTTCGGACTTGGAGATTGGAATCTTCCAAATTCAAGGACCCGACTTGTCCAAAAGCTGGACTGAATCGAATGGATGATATTAGTTGTTTGTTTGACATATTGCATAGTTAATATGCTGAGTACTTGAATACTATGAATAGTATAAAGGCTTTATGAAAAATTTGGCCTTTTTCAATTAACAAAATTTGGTGAGTATGTATAAATATTGTGTTTTATCTAGTAAACACGTAATAATTTTGGGAATGGTCCATACTGATTCAGTCGGAAAATCTGGTTTGGATCCAACAAACTTGAACCTAGCATCATTATAAAAAATAATGGAAATAGAAAAAGACCAAACATCTTAATCCAAACTATGAGAATCAGATCATACTGAATCTGAGGACCAAAGCATAGTAGGGATTGAACTTTTCATGATATTGGTTCAGTTTTGGACCTAATGGCTCTAAATGTCTAATTGGGTTGAGGTCTGGGATGGTTATGGACTAATTTCCCTCAATTCCTGGTTTCTTTATTATTATTTTTTTTGGTTCATATGGTCCATTTTTAGAAAGAAACTCTACTTAACCAATCGTCACACTTTTTGAATGAGGAGTAAATGAGTAAGAATAGTCAACAAAGTTGACTCTACTCCATGCAACAGAGGAAGAGATATTTTCTGTTCATTGATGTCTATTTGTATCTATATCTCTTTAACTTCAATGTTGTTTGATCTATGAAGCCTACATCGATTATGATGATTATATATGTCTGATGTTCAATGATATAGTAAAATTACTAAATATTGCAATTTTCTGTATGAAAGCTTGAGCTAGTTCGTGAACTAGTTGTTGAACTCTTGGAAGTTTGGATAACAATGACCACTTGGGAGGCTCTTACTCTTTCGGCAATCTACCTGAAGGTTTGTCAAATGATTGCTTTGCCTAACATCATATTGCCCTATTCAACCTTGTATACTCACCAGTCCTCTCATGTAGTGGGATAAACACTGCAAAATCCCCTGCTATGAGGAAGGCCACCATAGACAACAGGCATGCTGAGATCTGGCTCTTTTCGTGAAGCTTGGAAAGAATTTATTGCAGGAAAGATACATCACCTCAGGTAGGTCATTGATTCTACACTATAAGTTTCAACTGTTGTAAGCCTCAACTTCCTCCCTTATCAATAGTTTCCTTTATACGTGGCAGTGTTGCCATAATGTTCAAAACTTCAAAATGAGTTGTGTTATCTTGCTTTCAACTTTTTAAGTTATAGATAAATCTTAATTTGGGAATCAGATACAACTGATAATTGGTTGTGAATGCATTTGCTCTTGTCAGGTCTTTCTTATTACATTCAAAAGCTTTGTTCTCTATATGATGAAGGTCTCACGTTTTAGGGCCATTTTGTTTCTACAGGGAAATATTTCATGCATAATGCTTAATCTTTACTGCAAAAAGTACTCCTTCCTCTGTTCTTTTAAGTGTGGACACTTTTTTATTAGGAAAAATATCAAATAAGCGTGACACTTCCTGTTTGGGCAATTTTTTTCTCTCTATCTTTCTCCACTCCAAAAAATGCCTAGGAGTCCGTGAAGAAAAGAGAAGTGTTACATTAAAATGAAACGGAGGAAGTAGTATATGTTAAATTACTAATGTTTGTGTTGTTTTGCTTTATTTGTCGAAGTATTTTTTTCATTTTTTTGGTGCATTAATTATTTATTCCTTCTACTCCGTATTATGTTTTAAATTCTGTACTACCTTTATGTCAAAATGTATGTTGTTTTCCCGTCTGAAGATATAACAATTGACCAATGGGATTTCTCCAAATTTATTGGTAAAGGCTGTGTGAACAATATTTGTAAATTTACTATATAAGACAAATATGAAATATTGTATTAGAACTTATATAATATTATTAAGAAAATTCATTTTTCCAATTTGAGCGTTGAAAGTGAAAATGTAAATATTAGAGCAAGAAATGTCTATTTTTGCAAGAAAGTTGTGGATAAAAGTTGGTTTGAGAGCCTAATTCAGTACTACAAGAGTAGTTATTTTTGCTCGGTTATTTCAGTGTGGGTTGTAATCGTTGAGCTTCAATGGAGTTTTCACTTACCAAAAAACATTATTTAGAAAGTAATGGGACTTCATTTCATCAATGCTTTTTCCATTCCAACATTTTTATAAAAAAAATGTTCACATTTATGTTATCCTTTTGCACCGATACTCTGTTTTGCTTTGTGTTGTGTTGTAAACTTAAAAGAAATTAGCCATGATGGTTCATCAAAAAAATCTTTGAATTCTTTCTTACGAGGATGATCAATTGATTAATGATTAAAAGTATATATTTTCAGGAATATTTAGCTCTTTGATCACTTTTTGTCCTGGACCCTTTCTCTGTTTTTTAAGCTGTAATATTTGCTTTTCTAGCATCACCTTAGATTTTATCTCTTCACTGTGAGAATATATATATATATTTGGTTTACTAATTTGTTTTAGCTTTAAAGCTGTAGTGGACAGCACTTTGGTCTTTTTGGGAAAATAGGTGGTATTGACTTGTGTTTCTGTAAGACTCATTTCCATAGGGAAGAGGCATTGTCTTTATGAGTGTAAGATGGGAGATCCTGCACCTGCACCTGCATCATTCTCTCATCACCTATTAGAGTAGTAGTCGTGCTGGCAGGAGCTTWAGAGCATGAGTTCTTTTCTATAAGACTCGAGTTTGGAGCTACACGAACCAAAAGTGTTAAACAATGATGCTTAGATTTTGTTTGGCTCCCATCAAGCCACCATCTCGGAGAAACAATAATGCTTAAATCATCCTTATCTGGTCTTGTGTACATCAACYTTTAGTTTATCGTAACACAAAAAATGCCTTTGGACGTGTATTCTTTCAAGGTAGCTGAARAGAATATACAATTTGAAAGAATACACGGATGTAATTTGCATTGTCCCAGATATGTGAGGTACGCTCACACTTGGGTTAATTTCTGTTTGTTCTTGGTTGTCCTATACCTTCGCAATTCTGACAGGTTTACATGACTTAGGTGTTGCTGTCCTTTCAATTGGTTGTATTAGCCTTTCTTTGTGACCAACTGATTGTCTTTCCTTGCCTGATGTTATTATGCAGGAAATGCTTATTATTCGAAAGATTCACCCCTCGTTGCCATCTTTTAAAGCTGAATTTACAGCATCAGTTCCTCTGACCCGAATTAGAGATATTGCTCATCGCGGTGATATCCCTCATGATCTCAAGGTTATACTTACAATAGTCTTCTTTGAGGTTTTACACGGTGAACATTATTTAAGTTTTGTCCTTATTTTTTCAGCAAGAAATCAAACATACAATACAAAACAAGCTTCACAGAAATGCTGGACCTGAAGATTTGATTTCTACAGAAGCTATGCTTGCAAGAATTACCCAGAATCCTGGGGAGTATAGTGATCAATTTGTGGAGCAATTTAAGATTTTTCATCAAGAATTGAAGGATTTTTTCAATGCTGGAAGGTGTTATATCATAAATTCTTTGCATTATATAAAATATAATAATGTTTCTCTAAAAACTGTAGTCTATATCATTTTTTCAGCTGTGCCTGCACTTACTTTAGTGTTTTTTGAAGCCATCCTTTGAGATCTGTCAGAATCTTGATTGTTGTTTTTCATGTGCTGTGCATACAACCCATTTGTTTCTCTTACTGCAAACTGTCAATGGGAAAATGGCATCTCATATTTGATAAGAAAACACCCATTGTTGTTTGTTGCCTTTTRTATTTCATTAAGGAAGGATGAGGGACAGAAGTATTTAAGCAATCTTACATTGAAATATACAAGTAGCCTTTTTTTGGCAGGTGATAATAGTTTTTTTATTTTTTTATTTGGTCTGTATATTTGAAATGAAGTTATCTTGTTATATGGGATGTTCCTTAGTACATTTCAGAACATTGAAGTACATCACCGTATGTCTTGATAGTATTTAGAAATTAAGTCCATTCAAAAGTGTGCACTTCATTGTTTAAAACTTGACATATATCAYGTAAATTCCCTAACGGAGCCGTCCCTTCTTTTACAGCCTTGTTGAACAGTTGGACACAATTAAAGAGTCGTTGGATGAAAAGGGCCTGTCTGCTCTAACTTTATTTTTGCAGCAGAACAGAAGAAGGTAATTTCCCTTAGAAATAATCTCTAATTTCTCATTCTTCTTCTTACTTATAATAATAGAAATAATAAAGGGCATGGCATTATGTGGTCACTACCTTACCAGTTTCCCAAAACACCAGAGGAGGCAGCTTTTGGTGAAGGGGTCTCTTTTTTAGTCCATAAATCCCTATGCTTTTGCTACCTATTTGCATGTATCCACTTATCAATTATGAATATTTATTAAGCCAAAAGCTAAACCTTTAATAATGAAGGACGACAGAACCAGTTAAGCCTTTAATCGGCAATCAGATGAAGGAACATTTTCTTTTCAACCCTGATGAGAAGTTTCTCCTGTCCAAGTGTTTTTCATTTACAATGACCCTTTCCGTTTTTGTGCAAAATGTGAATTTAATACAAGATCAAAGTAATAAATCCTTTTGTTTTCTAGTAATCTAAGTATCTACTTGGTGTTTGAGGTATTCTCTATTTTTTCTTCTTCTGACTGTTGTCAACAGTTTTGGTTTTTTGCAACCATGCTAATGATGTTGGTTATGTGGTTTAGGCATGTTCCTGTTTGTTTAGTCCAAATATATCCTTGTTGAATGAGTATGTTGATTTTTTTGAATGGTCATGTTACTCATGTATGTATGAAATATTATTATTGTTGAAGTAAGAGGCACTTGTGAAGTCTTCTGTCAGTAGTGCCTGCCTTGCTGGATGATATTTTGAGAGGAAATAGTAAGGGTTCCTTGTTTTTATGTCTGACTTTACTAGGTGCAATTTTTATTTCGAGGTGTCTAAATATATTGTTATGTTTCTTGTGTAAACACAAGCGAGATGATGACTTCAGCCTGTGTCTTTCTTAAAATTTTCTCAAAAATTTATTTGTTGTTTTTGTTTCCTTTGTTACTGCCTCTG
>SNQN01001734.1:14070-26716 GCA_008642245.1 Bassia scoparia | reverse complement strand
TGAGCTGTAGATTCCTCAATGCACTTGAGGCTTTGGGAGGAGCAAGTTGGCTTGCTGAAAGTGTGGAGTCAAAAAATGTTACCTCGTGGAATGAACCACTTGATGCTCTTACTATTGGAATTCGTCAGCTGGGATTATCAGGCTGGAAGTCAGAGGAATGTAATGCTGTTGGGAATGAACTCCTTGCGTGGAAGGACAAAGGTCTTTCTGGAAAAGAAGGTTTGTTGATTATCCTAGTTTCTGCTGTTCTATCACTTCTATGTATCAATAGATTGTAAGTTTATAGTGTTTTATGATGAACTTCTCTGGACAAAAGGAAATGAAGAAAGTAAGAGGATTTGGGCTTTAAGGCTTAAAGCTACCCTTGATAGATCACGAAGGCTGACCGAGGAATATTCTGATTCCCTATTAGAGATCTTCCCGCAAAAAGTTCAGGTAAGGTGTTTTGCTTGCACAATTGTTTTTTTATGGCTCAATATAATCATACTTGGTTTAATTTGGTGTACTGGTCTCCGCCTCTCCGGTGGTCCATTCATTAGTCATATTTGTAATGCAAGCATGAAATGCATGAAATTCATTAGTAAACTGTAAACCCTTCCATCCAAATATATAGATGATTATAATTTAATGTGCACTGCTAAATTGAACTTGTTTCATGATACTGAAGTCTTTTATAGTTACAAGATTTCATTTTGGTGGATTTCACAGATGCTGGGAAGAGCTCTTGGAATTGCTGAAAATAGTGTGCGGACATTTACGGAAGCTGAGATTCGTGCTGGGTAAGATAACTTCTCAGAAGGGCCCAATACCTTTTCTTTCAAGAAGGCAAGAATGATGGTTATGTACTTATGTTACTGACTTTCCCTTCATGTCATGTCTCAGTGTAATCTTTCAGGTTTCTAAGATTTGCACCACTCTTCTAAAAGCAGTCAGGCTTTTGCTAGCATCTCAAGGTTGGGATGTTATTGTTCCAGGAACTGCACATGGAACAATTGTTCAGGTGCTTTGCTATAAGCTTATATTGTACTTCAAGTATATTGAGTGACTTAATAGAGTGGTTTTGGAATCTATTAGGGGTGCTATAACATTGGTTCTCAATTGCAATTTTAATTTGATTATTATTTTTAAAATTATGAAGTTGGAAGCAAAACAATTGGTGCCTCTAGGTTGAGAGACACGGTAAAAAATAAAAAAAGTTAACACGAGTACATGACTATTGGCTTATTAAAAAAAATATTCTAATAAAATAATAAATAATATAAAGGTAAAATAGAAGACGGGTTATTCCTAATCYAGTATTGATGGATCAAAGTTTGAGCATCCCTGTCAATCAGTAATGAGGCACGTTTGCAGATTTGTTGTTTGGTTWATATTTGATGTGCTAGACAATGTTCACTTACACAGTAGTTACACGTAGAAGGTTGATATTGTGGATACTGCATGCCATGCCTTTCTGATATTATTCTACTATCATCTTTGTTGTCTTTATCCTAATGATCTCACCTTTGTAGACAACATGGTACGATWTTCAGTGTATGACTTCGTTGTTTTACTGTAGGTTGAATTGGTCAATGTTTTTGAAACWWAGCAGCTTGGCTAAACCTACTGATCAAGCCTAGATCTTATTATCAATGACACATGACCATTTTACTGAATAGTCTCTGGGTTCAGTTTGGGATTAGGAACACTGGTTGGACAGAAGACTGATATCCCATTAGTGGTTTGTATTTTTCATATTGATATCCATCATTTTATTCCCCATATACAGTGAACAGGTTCCTTAACTTTAAAGTAGATTGTGTTCTGTCCAAGGGTTTACCGGAGTAGGATGAATGAAAATGATATGACAGTGCATAAGATATGAGGGAAAGGTGGGAAATATTGTATTGCACAGATAACAGTATAAGATTTAGCTTTCGAGGGGCTGTCACTCCTACTGTTATACTCAATGCAAAACTGAATTCTCACTTTTTAGTGAATGACCTAGACAATCACAGTAACTCCCTATATATAGCACTAGTCATCCTTATTTCCCTTCCACTCTATCCCTTTAAGATTTTTTTTTGTTTCCCTTTTTGTTGTGATGTGAGTAGGTTGATGCATTCCAGATTACTGTTGCTGTGTTTTCTTCTGTGATTCTCATTATTAGRATTGCCATTAATATCCTTCTTCGTTGTGAATCTCTTAGGTTGACAGTATAGTACCTGGGTCTCTACCCTCATCTATAACAGGGCCTGTTATTCTTGTTGTTCGAAGAGCTGATGGAGATGAAGAGGTTTGAAGATCTTAATATAAAATTTGTAGAATATATTGAAGAGCCTTTATCTTATGTTTTAACATGTGAGTTTATTGACAGGTGACAGCTGCAGGGACCAATATAGTTGGTGTTATACTCCTTCAAGAGCTACCTCACTTGTCCCATCTTGGTGTTCGAGCCCGACAAGTGAGTTGTGCTGTACTCTTTTAGTTTATGTTTTCRTTCAGAATGATGGTTTAGAAGTGATATTAACAACTAAGATATCCATGCACAGGAAAAGGTTGCCTTTGTGACCTGTGAAGATGATGATTCAGCTTCTTATATTCAGAAACTTAGTGGACAATATGTTAGGTAAACTCTTCTATAAGTGCCACAATGTGTGTGTGCACCTATGTTTTTCTTATCTTTTTCTTCTTTATAATTATTATTTTATAAATCACCACTGTAAAATCTGTTATGAAATTCTCTATTGATCAATTTCACAGTTGCTATGTGTGGAAAACTTACTCCAGAGGCTCTTTGTGATCCTTTCCAGGCTGGAAGCATCCTCAGGAGGGGTTAATATACAACCAGTCTCTCCTGGTGAATTGCATCATGATCCTAGCATAGACATTCGCTCAAGCAAAGATTCGTCTACTACACAGCATGTTGAATCTGATGATTCTTCCTCCCCTTCAAACATAGCTCCACATATAAGTGAGGTATAATTCAGCATTTTTTTTCTTGTTTAGTGTCTGTACTTTTAAGCTTTAAGCCTTCGAGCAAGGGGCTTGCGAGTTTGATTGTTATAATGGCTGTTAAAATGAAGATAATTTTGGTTCAGGTGTTTCCAGCTGTCGTTCTGCTTTGCCAAGTTATTTTGCTGATAAATGCAAAAACTTTTGCTTCAGGTGATTTCATCCGTAAGTGTCATTCCACTGGCTGATGCAGAGCCACGTACTTGTGGGGCAAAGGCTGCTGCTTGTGGACGTTTGGCTTCTCTGTCAGAAGCGTCTGTCAAAGGTAGTTTGTTTCAGCTCAAAGTAAACCACATTTTCCTGCTTCTTCATCCTTAATTGAAGAAGACATCGTACTTCTGATTCTGAATATAATTTATTATAACTTGCTAGCACATTAACATTSCTTGTGGCAGTTAATAATGAGCARGGAGTTCCAGCTTCTTTTAGGGCGCCTGCTGGAGCAGTTATCCCATTTGGCTCTATGGAATTGGCAGTAAAGGCTAACGAATCGTTGGAAACATTCAATTCCTACATAGAACAAATAGAAACTGTAGATGTTGCCGATGGAGCCCTTGACAAGCTGTGTACAGAACTTCAAGAACTGATATGTTCCCTACAGCCCTCAAAGGACGTCATTCAGAGTATAAGGTATATTCAGGTCTTTCCAAGCAATGCACGTTCTAATTGTACGGTTAGTGCTAATGTAGAGACTTGCGGAATGTCGGCTGGCTGTACGATCTATTCCCGTTAAGTGGCATCACCCAACGTTTTTGGTGTGTGTCAGTGGTTGGCTTCACTTACCACTCGACGGAGTTATTAGTCGAGAGAGCTGGGTACCCAAAAGAAGGCAATTGGCGTGTTAGTCAGAATGTTTCAATTATATTTGTACTTACATCTTTCCACACAGAAGAATGTGTCGAAGCGAAATTGTCTGTATTTGGTGAACTGGCTCAGACGGGAATCGTGGCGGTATCTTCTGGATTCGTGGTCTGTAAAGAATTGGCATTGCAATTTCAGTGAAGAAGGCTACGTAGGCAGGCGATGTGACGGTATTATTGTTTGGTTGTAAGTATAGCAAAACACTGAATATGACCCTTCTTCGCGACGTTGGTCAAGACGATGTGCGTGGGTTCTTTAGAGAGGAATTCGGAGCAAAGGGTCGAGGGTGCTTGTTGCATACGTTTACATGTTAGAAGGCCCTCACTCTCTAAAAACTGTCGTTCTCTTTTCTTATCTTGTGATCACTTTTTTGTAGAGTTGTTACCTACGTGTGTAACAATTCATCGTCGTAGTTGGGCTAGTATCAGCCTGGTTTGATACTGTAAAGTAAACACGACTCTAGAATTACAAGTTTTAAATATACATCTTTCTCTTGGGCTTATTTATATTGTGTCTTTTATTCTATTTATTGGCTTAGATTGTTTCGAGATTTGTAATGCATTAGAAAATTGTTGATTCTTTCTTACTTGTCTAATTAAGATTGTTCATCATGTTGGATCACTGTTCCTCGTTCAAAGCATGTTCACAAAATCCGTTCTCTCCTCAGTTGCTCTCCCGCCGCCGTCCATCGGGTTCCCGCACATGGCCCCATGCGTCACCGCCGCTTAACCTCCCGCCCAGCGGGTTACCTTGTTCTTCCCCCTTTCTTTGTACGCTTTCGTCAATCTTCTTTCAATGTTTGTTTGTCTAATTCCATGAACCGCTTTTTATCAGCATCACCATTACTCCCGTACTTGTTCTCTTTCGCTCTCCGCAGCGGATTTGTTGCGTTGATGTATTATGGTTGGATATGGCCCGGTGAACTTAGCATAGCTGTTTTGATGATGTTGCAAGTGTTCTCATGAACATTTACTCAGTGGACTGCAATGGAGTTTATCGACAATTTTATGCAATACTCTTGTGATTACCAAAGATCCTAATTAGGGTTGAATGAGAATGGCGCGATGCATCGGTGCAGAATCGCTTGTTATCGTCGACTCGCCGTTTTTCTGTCAGACGGATTGTATTTTTTGTGAGGAACAAGCGTAGCTTAGGGTTACTACTTGTGGCAATTCTTTTGCCTTCCAACCAAGGAAGAAACTGAATCTAATAGCTTTAGATTAAATTGACCTAATGATTTTTTCGGTTTGGTAATTGAGCAATTGTTGTGTCTTTCTATTTGAGCCTTCCCCTATTCCATTGCTGATTTGGAGCTCCTAGATGGACAAGATCTATGTCTACAGTGGGGAACTGAATAACGATTTCTTACGATTCATCATTACTGGCTTCCTGTGTCTTTGTCTCTCGCTGGCTGTTGCAGGGCTCTGGGGGCTCTGTTCCCTGCGCGCGTTTGTGTTCCCTCGTTTCATCTATGTTTTAGATTATTGTGTGTTAGAGAAAGTTGGTGTAGAGTGAGTTTGGCCTTGTGATGATTAGGGATTTTGGAATTAAGTCAGAAATGGTATTTTTATTCTATCTTTTGGTTAAACATGCTATTGTTGTGATGTCCTCGTGAATTGAAATACAATAATGAGGGATTCTCTCTCTGTCATTGTTTCTACCTAAAATGATGATAGTTAATTATTCATCTATTTCTTTGTTTGTTATTTTAAAAATTGTATGCCTTTTTTCTTTCTGAATTATCTTGGTTATGACTTAATACCTCCTTTTTCTTTAATCACCACTTAGCCTTGGTACTAAGCTATTTGTCATTTTCGGAGTGTGGGGTACCATTTTATGAGTGTAATTTGTTACCTCTCTTGAACAAGACAAGTTCCTTGTATGTTTAAGTGAAGATCACCTAAATTATCTTACTATAGGTATCTTAAGGCTTATTTAAGCTGAGTGTTATTGGTATTTGAAGTACTGTTATATAAGATAGGGTGATGCTTTGTTTTGAAGTAGATAATGCTAAATTTGGTTTATCTGGGTTGTTGGTGAAGTGAGCCTGACATACCAAGCGTCAAGCGAACACCTGTGTGATTTAATTATACAGGGCGAAACAGCATGAGCTGCTGCTCATGGGATCCCTCTACCTGAGAAAAACTTTGAGTATCTTTTTAGATGGAGGAAAATAGGAAATAGTGCAGATGCCTTAAAGGATGTCAGCCGAGACTTCTTTTTGTGTGGAGTGTCTTCAATTTTATGAACTTGCGTTGTGGTTTTGAAAGTGTTGAATTCATAGGATAATTCGGGTGCAGTTCGAGGATATGGGGATATTAATACTATCTTTTTCCCTCAATTATTGTTTTATTGTAAAGTGGGCTGTTGAAAGTGTTGACGATATGAGTAGTTGGGATAGCTGAATGGCAAGGGCGAACCAATGTATGGACATTTGTCACGCGCCACGGGCCTTCTACGTTGCTTTGACAATCGGCAAAGAAGGCAGACAATGTACAAGAACTTCCACATTTGCGCAATGGGCCATTTAGACTGGACACTCTCCTTGTGACGAACGTGCTAATTACCAATATGCTCTAATCTGCAACAATAAGGATAAACTGTTGCTTCATCTCTTGCTTGTCTGAGGAAGTATTTTCATTCCTTGTAAATTTTCGCACAGTTCGACGCTTAAGGTTTGTGCTTGTTTTAAAATCGTTCTCTGGAGCTTTGAGACTGGGAGTAATTTCTCACTTATGTCACAGGCTTTTATAAATGGTATATAGGTGTGATCAGAATTGCACTTAGTCTATACTATTTCAATTCTCTTGTCAATGTGGACTGGATTCAATTGGGACGAACTGAAAGTGGTGTCGCATGATCAAGGTTGATTATTATTCGGTTTAGATTTGACTATCCGGTTGTTGATGTGGGTTGTCTTGATGAGTGATTATGTCTGTTGTATATCTTAAGTTTGGTCGCATAACTGAATCAAGAAGACATTTGTTGTCAAACTTGGAAACAGGTATTAATGTTTATTATCTCTTAAATTTTTATATCCTTATTTTTATATCTCTAATTTAAGCTTTGTCATAAATGATTGTTATTATCTAGGTCCCAGGATCCATTAGAATCCATGTAATTCTTCTTATTAGCCAAGTGAAGAAACTGTTGAATCATGTTACCTTGCATCTCTTTAGCGCATCTTCTATCGTTTGTGGCCTTGTCTGTGTTGGATACAAGTTGGAATTTCGTTCTTAAAACCTCATGAGTCCACCTAGATGTCCTTGGGCGTCGTTAACTCTCACACCATTTTTGGAGTCGGACTAAGATAGGCCATTGACGATCTTGAGGATAACAATAAAGGGATGTTGTGCATTCGTGAACCCCGGCATTTTAGCGACAATTATCAACATCACTTGTTCTTACATCCCCTTGATGCCAAAAGGACATCATACCTTTACTCTGTTGATATTTTCAGTAGACTGACTCATCCGGTTCGCGCTACGGTTTGGCTTGATCATTGGCAATGAGTAATAAGGGAAGATGCAGTTCGATTTCTTCTTTGTCTCATTTCACTTAAATTGAAACAAGGGCGGAGTTGCTTTCGGCATTTGTCAAGAATCTCGTTCGCAAAAAACGTTGACGTTTGTGAATGACCACTTAATCCATCTCACTCTAATCAACTCCTAAGTAACGAAGTTAATTTCGTAAAACAATTACACGTAATTTACTTATTCTTTACAATTCAACATGTTACAGTAAATTCAACGACTAACAAACGACTAATTGCGTTGTATTTATCAAAATTACGCATGATTTAACTCTAATACATTATCTAAGCCAATCCCAACGCTTCATATTTTCCCTCCCATTCTCCTCTCCACCTTTATTTATTATTTTTTTAATTTTATTGATAAATTATAGACAATTTTAACTAGTATAATTGTACTTTTGGATAAAATTTTAAAAACATTTATTAATTGGTTACAATTATCCTATTTTTATCACAAAAAAATATTTTATGAAATAATCAATTTCAAAAATAGTTTTCATTTTGATTCGGTTTTTTCGGATCTAACTAACTAATAACTGGTTAATAATTTTTTAATGTCATTTTCCATTTTTTTTTTTACTTTTTAAAAATTTTCTTTTTTCACTTCTTTGCTATTCAATTTTTTTGTTTTATAAGTTTTTTTATTGAATTTTAAGATTTATTAATTATTTTTTTCGAAGAAAAAACCTGTAATTATATTTGTATACGGAGTAGATATATATTCATTCAGGATATGTTTTTTATCGTATTGTTTTCTCCTCAGATTATACAAAATATATTTATTAACTTTGTTCTTATTTAACTTCTCCGTTTTTAGATGCCACATTCACCAAACACAGTTGCGAGAACAACTTTGACCGTTATAACTTAATTACGATTATGAAATGATAAAAAAGATTAATATATTATCTTAAAATGAATCTAACGAGACCTTTGACATATTTTTATTACGGGTAAAGCACAAAACTTTTTGGTCAATTGCTTTCGTGAAGAGTGGAAAGTCACTGGGGACTAAAACGGCAAGAAGTAATTTTTTTAGAGACTATTTTCTTTTATTTTTTATATTATTTATAATGTTATCAATGTATGAGATTGACTTGTATGTGTATAATTGTAGTATATATTTGAATTCATCTTGTTTGTCTTGTATTAGATAATTGTAGTTTTTTGTGATATAATTTTTGTAGTTTGTATGAAATAATTGATTGTTATGTTATGTATTAAACAAGTGTTACCCGAGTATTTCGGGGTTAAATACTAATTTTAATTTAAAAGCAACGAGTATTATCTGGTGTATTATCTGTGATTTAACAGCAATCACTAATAATTGTCCGAAACAAAACACAGTAATTAACCGATCGAAGGAAGGTTAATGAGTTATGTATTGGACGTGAATGGACGCGGATTATAACAGAACCAAAACCCAAACCCCCAAATGGCAAATCACTTCATCTTCTTTTTTCGTTTCGTACCCTCTCCTTTCTTTCGCTTCATTTGTTGTCTGCTTATTCAAACGCAATATATTGATGAAATTATCGGATCCATTAAATTATGCATTTGATGCTTCAATCAAGTGTGAAATCATCACGACCCTCCAAATAATGTGGACAGAATTTGATTCCAAATCGTTCGGTTGATGATAACTGGGGTTTGTTGATCATGTTAGATCGCCAAACTGGTTGCTGTTGTAATGCTTTTCGAAGAGGGGATTGCGCATTGTATTGCACTGAGAATTCTTCCAAGCGCGTTATGTCTTCTTTGTTCATGGTGTTTCTCTTGACTGCTTCCTGATGAGCATTTGTGTGTTTCAGCATCAATTTATCTCGCGCATATCTTCTTTGGTTATGGTATAATAGTTTCTCTCTCTGTTGCATGATTTTTTGAATATTTGTTCTGTTTATATATACATAACTTGATGTATCTTTGTGCAATGTGCATTTCTGATTGTTATGAATTTTAAATTATTATAAACCCAAATTGAGTCTTCTAAACACATTTTGCTTGTTTCACTGACTTGATATTGTTTTAATGAGAGTATTTTACCTAGTGTAAGAATTTAATTAATTTCCAATCAATTACTTTTTTAGTAAGGTAACAAGCATTTCCCAATGGTTAATGATAAGAAAGTTATTACTTTAAGTTAGTTTATTTGTGAATTTTTGTTTGGATTCTTGCTTGAGTAATTGGGGATTTATTATTATTGTGTAGAAAGTTTGGCTTTAGTGTGTATATGATTTATGTTGGTTGTCAGATATGTTGATAAGTATTTTGCGATTATATAGTATTCTATTGATCTGGTTTTCTTGATTATTTGTTTGAAATTGTGTGATCTGATAGTGAAATTCTCTGCTTTTAGCATTTTCCAATATAGTACACTGTTTGAGCGAATTGTGAGAGATACGATTTTTTCATTATGAGTTGTCCCTTTTATGGACAAACAAATTGACAGTTTAAGACAGAGGGAAGATTCAAAGGTCTTCTTTGTCGTTATTAACTCTGTAATTTTGATTATGAGTTTAAGTTATGATCTGATCCCATATTTTTTTTGGAAATTTGACAAATAACACTTTGGTTCTTAAAAAATCCAACTTGATTATTCGATATCCCAATTGGGTCACTCTTCATTTCTGGACTAAACCTGTTATGTACCTGTTAATTAAATAATGGGACCGTGTCCTTCTGATTGGTTTATTAAATTAAAAAAATTAATAAATTTAATTAATAATTAACATCCTAATTAACCATTTATACACACTCCACTTGCCCACCTCACCATCCCACGACCAACCAATCAGACCCACCCGACAACCACAGGCCCAATAGCACATCATTTTTCCCCCCAGCATCATCCTACCACGACATACGTCATCGAACACGCATGCCGTCCTTCGCACGCAGCCTCATCGCCACACACAAAACTCTAATTCAAGAATAGTCGCCTTTTCGAACTCAACAATGCACAACCAAGTACTTTGAAATCAAAGAAATCGGATCGAAAATTGAATTTTCTGGTTGAAATCAAGAAATCAGAAATGAACAAGTTTTGGGTTTGGAATCAAGAAAATTGCAATTGAAATGAACGAATCTCGACCGAAGATTAATTCAACTAAATCAAACCCAAATTTGAACAGTTCAGTTGCGGAAGAGCAACAACAACACAGTAAAACGTTAAGAACGCAACAATGCACAACGCGGATGGGACCACAACAATGTGCAACATGCGCAATGGCGGAGAACGCCGATCAGTGTGTGAAAATGTTGACTGGGGTTGGGAGAGAGAAGAGGAGGTATAAGGGGGCCGGGAGTGGGTGATTGTGGATGAGGTTAGCGAGAGGGAGGGTTTGTGACGAGGAGACGAGGAGAACACGGGAGATCACGAGAGACCCAATAAAGCGCTGAAGGAGACATTGAGGGCCGTATATAAAAAATTCAAATCTTATTTACGGTTCACGTCACCCGGTAAATGGAATGGCACACATGGAAGGTGACCCAATGGGATATATCCGATAATACAAAGTTGGGATTATTTTTGGAAGACCCCCCAAATTGGGATTGTATTTTTGTTATTTTTCCTATTTTTTTGTAACCAGTGTAGTAAAGGATGATAAAGTCATATGTTAACACAGAGAACGCAAGGGGCATTAGTGGAAATTTCGTCAAGATAACATGACGCAGCAACGTGGGTTTTAAAAGACAGTTGAGTGGAAGTGTGAGTAGTTTGCTCACTTAAGGTTCTAAAAAGTGTTTGCTTCAAAATGCCTTTTCTGTGGGCTTTAAGGAAAAGACTTCAGCTATATTTGCAATTAGATCTCAATCCTTGGGGAACTATCAGTATAATGAAATAGCCGTGTTTGAAGCGTGCTTTGGAGACACCGCCCCGGTGAATAGAGATTGCAATGATAAGTGGATCGAAATTTCAATGAAGATCAGGTGTAGCGGTGCTGAAGTGGTGTAAGTGTTGCTAGGCTACCACTATCTAGTTATTTCTTGTTTCGTTTTGGTCAAGCTATCTAGTTCTATATTCTTGAAGTTATGTACTCTATTTGTATGCAGTTGACTGTATAATTTTGTAGTCTCTATGTGACATTGGCGACTTAGTTATCATACTAGTGACTAATTGCTATATTGCTGTAAAGACGAACATCATGATAATAATGATGTGGGATATAAACAATTAAAAACCTGTTGATTTAGCTATTGATCTTTTTTATGTTATGCGCCCTACTAAATATGTGCATATCTCTATATTTGCTTGCTTTCGTTATGTATGAATCGATGAAACATGACTGATTTAGTGCGACTAAAGGTTTAAGACAGTCTTTAAGATAATGTATTGATCAACAGATATGAATCTCGTTGAGTATTACTGTTGCTGGTTCAAGGCAACATCTAAGTAAGGATGTGTTATGGTACAATTGAAGCCGAGTAATCAATTTTATTGAAGTGTCAAACAGTATCATACGGTGTATTGGTTATGATTTGAGACTCATGGCATGATTCACCTTAGAAAAATCTATTATTAATCTTGGGTCATATCAAAAAGAATGGAACCGCCATGACAAGATTGGCTCTAGGATTAAGATAGGTGGGATTCAAATGGGAGAGCTACGGTGTATGCGAGTCGAAGCAATCCCTTTAAAATGAAGGAAATTTTATCGGATGCGTATAGAGCAGTTTTGCTTTTGTACGGATCTTGGCTAAGAGAAAAGAGCATGTTCAAAGGTTGGTCCGAACGGACTCGCTCTCATCATGTGCGGGACACTCCGAGAATCGAATAAGAAATAAGTGGATCGCAGAAAGGTTGGTGCTTGCGATATTGCAAGCAGTTAGGACGCTGCGTTTGTTTGGGATGTGACGGGCTAGGGCCACCAGGCGGGTGGAAGAAGTCCGGGGATCAAGCGGGTCTTAAAGGCTAGAGGAGACCAAGAACTTGGGGAAAGAAGTAGGAAAGATCTGAAAAGTGGATTTGCAGAGGTGCGCTCACCCATCGCACGTCGGACAGCACGCGCCGGAGGACTTTCTCATAGCGGCCCCCCCCTGACCTCCCGCCACACTACACCTCTCGTTCTGTCAGCCAGACAAACCTATGGATAAGCTATGAGATGATCGTTCGCACTTGATTCGCTTGAGTTGAATCTAATTTGGCAAAAAAAAAAACAAACAAAAAAAAAAAAAAAAAAAAAAAAAAGGTTTAATGTGTGTGTTTTTTTGCCATTTGATAGATGTGAGTTAAATTATTAAAAAACACATACGAAC
>SNQN01001733.1:77553-87934 GCA_008642245.1 Bassia scoparia | reverse complement strand
TTCTGGACGCCGAAATGGTGAATTAATGCCCACGTCCAATTCGAGTAACATCGTGGGTTCCGGGGTGTACGAATAGTCTGTTACACAATTCGCGAATAGTAGCGGCCTTACCGGTTATTGTAGTTCATAATCATCATGAATTAAAAAGCTATTGATTGACTTTGGAAGTGTACTAGTGGTTTGTGATTATAAACAACCAAGGTTCTAATGTATGGTCACTTGATTGTTGTCAATGTTAAATAGGTGCTAGAAAACTGGTGGTCCATGATTATTATTTAATGTGAAACGATTTAATTCCTTGGGGTCTTGTTTAGAATAGACTCATAGTGGATTGAATTATATACAAGAGAATGTAAAAAAAGTTAAGTAAAGGTCCATAATGATATTTAGTGCGACGAATTCTCTTGTCATGACAAGACATCATCGTTAGAATGAAATAGAACTTACGAAAGATGATCTTCATGATGTAATTGGAAGCCAAGCGGTTTTATTGCAATAGTATGTGTTATAATAAAGAAACAGAACATGGAAACATGAAATATAATAAAACTAATATTTACAACAAATACGATTTAAGAGGTGAGTTTCTACATTCTTAGTTGAATTACTAATGTCAATTTTTGTGTTAGTAAGTTTACGAACAAAGGATTGAAAGAGTGAAGAAGGTTTTGTGTGAGTAATCTCAGATTGAAGTTACCCTTATTCGTTGCTTGATTACCCGAAGAAATCGATTCTTTGATTTGAAATAGATATTGTTTGAGTGTTTTTAGAGAGTTTTGATGTGCTCTTTGGTGTAGTGGTCTTGTGATGTGAAGGTCTGGAGTCGGTGAATGTGCGGTATTCAGTCAGTGTCGATGAGCAGGCAATGCAAGTAATATGCACGATGAAAGATGGTACTGAGGCAGAAACCTTGACGTATTGACGATGAGGAAATGAGCGTCTATCGCAAGGTGAAGGAGCGTATATATCGCTCATCCAGGATGGCCTTATATGTTTCTCATTTTTCTTGGGAGGCGTACTAGTTTATTTTAGGCATTATGAACCATAGAGTTCTGTGACTTGATGACGTCGGATATAACGTCTCAATGAGAGCATCACTTATTCGTGCAATCTAGGGCGTATATGTCCATTTCAGACTTATGTCCCAATGGTTTTAGTATATTTTTTCCAAAATGAATATCTCATTTGATTTTCCGCATGAAGCGATTTTGTAGATTTCTTATTCGAATTGATAAAGAAATCGTAACTTACACCTTGGCTCTATCAGGTATGGAGATTTCATAGAGTGGTGTCTGGAATAGTTCCACGCATAATTCCGGAGATAGTTTTTTAATTAATTCACGTATTTTTAGCTATTTCATTCGTATATTTAACGGTGTGCGTGCACAATAATTTTATAGACGAATCATAGAAAAAATCAGTACAAATAGTAAATTATAAAATCTCTTGGACGGGACCTATCTATAGAAATATGTGGACGCACATGAGTGAAACTCAAAAAGCTTCGAGTCTGAGGTTAATACTATGATTCTTGATTACCCACTCAGTTCGAAACACCTTTAAATTTTATCTGAGAGATCAAAGGAAAATATATGTTTTTTTTTGTAGTGAACTTCCTATTCCGGTATGACCTGCACTGTATTTCAGAATTTAGATAGAGTTCAAGCTTTTTCGAGTCGAGAACCGTACGCGAGACGCAGATTTTCCCGTATATTGATTACGGATTACTAATTTGGGGAGAATTTTCTAGGTGTTCTAAAGCCCACTTTGACTGGTTGAGAGCAATAGTTTGTAGAGAAACTCAAGTACCTTCGATTTGGGATAACGGAGAGGCAAATCGAAGAATATTCTGCGACCCGAAGGTGCCTCCTTTTGCCGCCGGCGTTTAGAAAGTGGTACTTGCAACAAAGTTAGTTACCTGGTAGTTTGCTACGGCGGGTGTATACGACTTCTCATTGTATAGTTGGTTCTTTGAGGGTCCTTCCGTATCAGGGTCTGCTGGTAAATTGCAGGTGTATCCACTTATTCGAAGAACTGGATGAGCATTTGACTGAAGAGATGTTATTAGGAAATTAAGGATCTTACATTGTGGACGAATAGGTTGTTTTTATGTCTAGGAGATTGATGCAATGTTGACTCTTGTAACGTTGTGCTAGATTTGGGAGGGGAACTGAGATCATTGGAGGTCTTTGATATTGGCAGTGCTTATTCTACGTGTCTTTTAGAATGGTTGGTGCAAGAGTCATTGATGGAAAGGGTCTTGATTTGATTGGTATTTAGTCATGTTGGAGGGAGTTCTTCTGAATTTGAACTAGAGTCTTGTCTAGGTCTATTCTACATGATTTGGGGGTATTTGAGGCTCTTGTTACGGTCTGTTTTAGACATGTTTGATGAGCGCTCCCAATTTGAATGTTGTTAGTTTGACTTTTTTAAGGGATAGTTGCGAGAGTCATTAGAGGTCTTTCTAGCTTGGTTTTAGAATGGTTTGAGAGAGATATTGAAAGTGCTTGTTAGTTGGTTAGACTTGATTTGAGTGAGTAGTCATTGAAGGTCTTGTCGTTAGGTTTGGTAGACTGATATTTTGATAGGTCATTGAAGGTGGTTCGTTACGCTGTCATGTTCTTGAGACTTTGAAGTTGATTGTTGTAGTCTGTTTCTTAAAGATGATATTGAAGCGTTTGTATTTGTTCTAGTATGATATACATGGTTTGAAGAATGGATTGGATTGTATGGCCAGTTAGGTCTGTTTCTAGACTGATTTGAAGTGTCTGTTAGGTTGATTCTGGCATATTTTAGTGAATTGATCTTATGTTGTTCTTAGACTGATTTTGATTGAGTCCTTTGATTTTGAAAGAGTAGTTAGTTAATTGCTTAAATGATTTGAGTTCAGTGCTTGTTGTTTATTCGATAGAAAGTGAGTTGAATTTGTAAGAGTTTGTTCTAGGTTTTTGAATGAAGATGATATCTGGTTAATCCTATACAAGTGCCATAATTGAAGTGTATTTGTAAGAGTGAGTACTTAGATAAGTGACTCGTTGGACAGACTGTATTGATTTTAAACTTGACGGATACTCCGTGTATCTTGATCGTTAGAGCGGTCTCAAAAGTGGCTTCTTCTTGTTCTCTTGGATGAAAAGTAAACTTGAACAGGTTTTAGTGGCCTTAGGTGACAGAATGCCACACTGGAATTAGAGTCCTATGCAACGATGCCCTAGCTGAGATTATGGACAATGTGTTAGATCAAATAATAGGAAGTGATATGATTGTATGATGAGTTGCCAAAAGACTCTAAGTGTACTGACCCATAAAACAAGTGTTTCATGGATGTGTCTTTACTTCTCTGATTGCTCATGATCATGAAGGTGACCAAAGAATAAGTGCTATTGGTTCGAGGATGAAAAGGGGAACTGTGATAGTGGTTGTGTAAGATGGTGCGTAGATTTCCGGGTTGTGCCAATTATGCTGGTGATAAAATGAGATGTATGTCAGGTTTCACCTAAATGGTCAAAATTTAATCGATTTTAGAGAGTGTCCCTAATTCAAGGAAGGGCCTCAAACAGATTTATAATGTTTGCTGATGCCTAGGGTGACCTGAGAATTGAGGTTCTATAACTTCTGTATGGATTAATAACTAGATTTCTTTGATTTGATGATTTGCAAGTTGCCTCGTTGTGAGTAGTTTTGTGTGATATGTTATGTGGTGTGGTTTTGAGGTGTGAAAAAAGGCATTGTGTTACCCAATCATGGTTGGCTCATGTGTGATTTTTAGACTTTTTGCTATTGTTATTTTTTTGTGTTATGAGTTGGGTACTTCTATGTAATTTGGATTTTGATTTTGAAATTAATTTGGCATTTGTGAATTTATTGACTTTTGTATTTTTGCTTTTACCTTTTTATTGTTTTTTATTTTCTTTTTTTTCAGTGTGTCTTTTCTAAGTTTTAGTAAGGGTTCAGGTAATTCTTCGTCGATATGAGTATGAAAGATAGGCTAATTGCCGTGTTTGGTGGTCACAAGGTTGCCCCAAGTTTTTGATTGATTAAAGGAATGGAAGGGGTATATTTTTTTGTGGAGCTTAGAAGAGGATTTGTCCTGGATGTCTATTGAAATTATGATATGATGCATTAGATGTGTATGAACGTTGTGACTCATTTATAGAGTGTTATGGATTAGAATTAGATATTTATATGAAATATAGTTGCTCCCAATGAAATTATTATTCGATTGTGAATAGAAAATTTGAAATGACATTGCTTATCTTGCAGACTACTAGACTCAAAGACAACGAATTGAAAAATAGTGTAGGCTAGATCTCGTATACTTAATTATTAAGAACGGCTCACATGGATCTTACCAGCTTGTATGGTAGCCACACTCTAATGTTTGTACAAATGGGTTCTTTGTGATTTGTTATATCTTCGGCCGCTGAAGGACTGGGAAGAGCGTGAGATCTATCTTCAACAATGTTTGAATCTGTTATCTCACTATACGATGCAATGTCACTCAGTGGGTGTATCTCTTTTTGGTGAACTTTACAATAGGCATTGGTCTCTAATTCTATTTCTTTCATTGAAGAGATCATGGGTGAGTGTATACAATAGGTAGCATGCACTTTTGGTATTTCAAGGCTGTTCAATATAACTTTATTGGGAAATGTCATTGGGTGGTTCAGGACTGTTGTTGAAGGCGCTTGGGGTTGAAGGATTGTCATTGGGATGTGCTATTGCTAATACGTTTGGGAAAAGCAGAGCACTCTGTCTCTTGCTTAAAGACCCTAACGTACTTGATATTGGCAATTGTTTTTCTTCATAGAGGATATTGTAGGCCCAGTAATAACAATGGTTGAATTGAGTGAGCTCTCCCTGCTGATATGCGTATATGTGTTAATGATGACTAGCGGCTTTGATCAATTCATAATTTGATACGTATTGTTTATCACTGGCGGGAATTTTTTTATCAGCCTATTAAGGGAAGTAGAGAATTTCTCTTGGCACTTGCTTCTGGGGTGTAGGTTCACCGGGACGAAATGATTGTACATTACGCTTTAGGAACCGTGTATGTTTGATATTTCCCAGTCTCAGCTTTGAGCTGATTCGGTCTTGACCTGGTATGGATGTGTGTCAAAGTAATAGGGGACGGTGTGTGTCTTTATTGTTTTCCTGGGACTTGAGTTTAAAGTTGGAGTGTCCTTGGGGTTTTGCTTCCTTTTAACTTGTGAATCGTGATGAACATTTCTGTGGTTTCTGAAGCTTCCTTTAATAGAACGAGGCTGTGATGGATTGTTCAGAATTCTCTTTGACAATCTTAAGTCTAACCTTTTTTCGTCCAGTTTTGTAAGAAGTGGATTGTGTGTTTTCCTACGTCAGATCGGAGGTGTTTTCTTGGGTCTTTGTCTTTCCAGTTGCCTGCCTTTTTTGCAAGACGCTATAAAAGACGGAGAATTACGACATGAGCTTTTCGAGATAGTTGTTGCTGTTCGATGTATTGCTTTGAGTGTTTATTGGTGATAGTGGCGCGTCGGGTTGGCTAATTTGTTTATCTTCTGGTGCCAGATAGTTGCTGAGTCTTTGCTTCGTTTGAAATCATATTACTTTAAACCGCCAGAAAAAGATTGAAAAACTTTAGAACACCTAATAGTTTTGAAGGTTCTGATTGGAATGGACTGCGAATAGGTAGATTGAATGGCTAGCTAATGAATGATGTGTAAGGCTTAGATGGAGAAAGATGTCAAACTAGTATGGGCTATTGTCGTATTAAGATCTTACTCGAATTGAAATTGAATGGGTCCTAGGGGTGCGACTGATACCTTTTCGGTTTTGAGTTTTAGAGTTGAAGTTGTAGCGAAGCTAATTCAATTTAAGTTTGGTGGAAATTGATTAACTTTAGATTAGATGGTTTTGAATTGATTGTATTACAATAATTTTTGTTTAAGGTTCAAAGGTTTGATCGTAATCAGATTTAAGTTTTGGATTGGATCGAATAAGTAATCTAGCTCGAAGGAGTTTGATTGATTGGATTGGAATGGGAGGCTTGATCAAACTTCATGTTCTTGACAAAACTCATAGTATTAAGGGACTGGCTAGTTGGTGGCTAGAATTTGGATGAATCCAGATGAGTCAAAGTTTAGACATTGATTGAGAACATCATAAAAAATATTCTTTAAGTCGTGATTATGTGAACTATTAAGCTCCGGTTTGGTTTAAGTTTTCGCATGAGGGTTCGAGACTATGGTATATAGTAATGCTAAGCGTAGAGTGGGGGTCCTAATTTCCCACCACAATATGGGGAAACTGTTAATATTGCGAGATCCGATGTACCAGGCCTAGATAATTAACGCTATAGTATAGAGAAAAATGGTGCATAGCTATGCCGCATTGATGTATGGGCGGCACTGGCTTACCTATGATGTTGTCATTAAATGTTGGCCTAAAATATAGATACCCAGCATTTAAAGTTGTCTTCCGAGATACGAGTTAGAAAATGCCAGATTGGCGCAAAGGTGTCCTGAGTGAATCTGTCTTACGACAGGGTCACAAGCCAAAATTGAATGATTATGATTAAGGTGGCTGAGACCTTCTCAATTTCTCAAATGGTGAATTACATTTTATCCCACGGATATGAAGTCGCCCAAAAACTGTGGGTTCAGCCAGCCTTAGGCATAGGGGCGTTAGCGTAGCTTCTATAGTATGTAGGTATTTCGAGCAGTGGAATCCGATGTAGAGCATGATTGGTGGGTTGAAGGATTGGTGATGATCGATTGTAGGCATCCGGTGATAGCACTATATCGGTTAATTCAATGGGCCCATTTGGCAATTACTTGGCCCAGGTCGAATTCAGTATTACAGTCTGTAGTTCGTACGGGCATGTTAGATATGTATCTTGCATCGAACCTGTGCCGAATGTAGCTGCTTACCAGCCTGGGTCCTATTCTCAGTCTTTTAATTTACAATTGAATTCAAAGAGGTTTTGAGATTTACTTTGTAGGCATTGCTTGAATATGGTGGGTGCTATTTAAAACGGATTATCTACATGAAGAGAGGCAGGTACCAGTTTGATTGTGTATGTCTGTAATAAGTGTAGAAAACGTTCGTCTGATGTTATGACTTTATGTGCAAGACGGATTCGATTATATTCTCGTTTTTTACATTTCAAGTGTATTGAACTCGTTGCTATACATTAGAAATGAATTGGCAGCAAGTGTTTATGTAGGACATATCGATATGTGATGTAGCGCCGTCTATTCTAAGCTATAGTCTATGCAAATCCGTAGTCAATCACTTGTAGTGGTCATTATTTTGTGCCTTTGAGAATTAGCATTAGTATACAATCTCCTGGACAGAGAACTCGGATATCTCATTCTATTTCGTTGTAATTTGTGCCTAATTGTGAGACACAGCGCAGCGTCATTAAATTGTTCAAAATAATTTACTCACACGTGTAGATTTTACATTTGATGTGAATGTTTATGTTATGCTGAAATTAGGATGTGTAAACTCTTATTAATATACGAGGTAATGAACCTAGGACTCATTGGGAAAGACCCTAATGTGAAAACTGCTCATTAAACTAATATAATAATTAGTTATAATGAACGATTAAGAGGGAGTGTACATGTTTTTCATTGGTTTTTAACTTAGTAATTATACTTGGATGAAAATCAAGTTAATAGAGTAGGCAGTACAATAAGGATTTTTGAAAGTATGATGAGAAGCAGAAGGTTTTCGTTAGTGAAGTTACTCATCCTTATATTATTAAAAATATAACTGTCTAATTAATTTTAATATACTGTTGATCTGCTTCCGAAGGAATCCTCACGTACTTTTAGAATTTGTGCAAAAAGAACAATAGTTATATGTGTTTTGAGATGGTTGTACAATTTTGATAGTTTTGGTGACTTGGTTTGATGACAAATCATGATGAGATGTCTGAGTCAGTGATTGTGTATTTAGTGTGTCCGGATGAGAAGGGCAGTGCGAGACAAATATTTTAGACACTGAGCAACCGAGCCAAGTGAACCATGATATATAGCTTATTGAAGGATAAGTAAGATGGTTAGAAAGTATAGAGAGTATATTTAACGCGGTCGTACGAGCAGCGTATTATCGCTCATCAAGAGTATATGACGTTTATTGGGTCTTTGAGATCTTTTGCAAAAGTATTGGTATTTTGATATTGAACATATAATTATCCTGCTACCAATGAAGCTGAATAATACGTATCTGATAATTATTAGAACAAAGTTCACGAAAATCAGGCTTTTTACGGGTAATTTCAGTATATAATTCATCCTGTTTATGTTTTGTTTATAATAATTTTTTCTATTTAAATCGATTGTATTTGAAATTTGCAGTTAATACTGGTGTGTATTTTAGTTGATTTTTCTTGGTGTCAATAGCGACATAAAAGCTTGAGATCGTGAATAACCTATATAGGCACGGTGGCGATCCCCTCAATTCGACGACACACCCCAACGCATTCACATGCGGATTCCATGGCTCAACTCCATGACACTGAAGCTGAGGTCAACGCCCCTTGCCTAAGGCGGGGCGAAGCCCTACAGACGCCAGTTGCTAAAATAATTAATTGGTTGATGATTAGAGAAAAACTATTTGTCAGTAAATTAAAATGATTTTTCACGAGGTATCGTGTGGTTTCATATTATTCACCGGGTACCCTTATGGTTTTACAAATTCACTGGGTACCCTTCGGATTTCAAACATACAATAATATCATATGCCATTTTATTCACACATTAATTAAGGAAAGTGCATAGAGACCAAAAGTTTAACTCTATCATTTATTAATGGCATTTGGTGTTAATGTTTGAAACCCGAGGGATACTAGGTGAATTTGTAAAACCATAATTATAATCGGTGAATAAAATGAATCCACAGGGACACATCATCAAAAATCCGTAAATTAAAAGGTTGAATAAGTTGGGCATGTTTGATTCATAATAAGGTAAGTACTAGCAATATTTAACGTAATTAATAAAAAGAGTATATAAATCATTAAAAATCTAGGATTTGTTCAAATGTAAAAGTACATTTTATATACTTCACCAATCCAATATTCCATTTATCACTTTAACATACTTTCTTTTAATTACTCTATGATGACTGATGAGTATAGTTGTGAAGTATTAAGATTATATTTCACACGTGTCTCGTATTGAAAGATTAGAGAGATGAAGATTAATATATAGGTCTGATGGACTACGTACTCCTTATATCGCCAATTGGTTTTATACTAGAATCTCACTGGGTTTGTGTAAAGTATTAATCTTAAGTACTAGAAAAGAGAGGGGTAGAACCGCAGAAGGTATATTGTGTGTGCATCAAAATAGAAAGACGATGACTCATACATAAGTTTTGTTAGATAAGTAGTCCAATAAGGTTTTCATTTTTTAACATAAAAATGCATATTTTAAGTTGTCATAAACTCACATTCCACATGTTTTTAAGTTGGAAGGACTGATATGAACCTAGCTCATTGATCGGCTGATCGCCTTATATTTACCACTCCGTATTACGCTAAATACAAATGTAACTATTGTAAATCCTAAATAACTGTAATTTAAAATTATATTTTATTTTTTTGTCAAATATAGGACAATTCACACAACTTTCCAAAATATATATTGTCGCAAACAAATGAAAGCGATAATTTTTCTGTGTCCATATAAAGAGCCAAAAGAACGAGAATGAGTATCGATCACACGTAAAAGTACACATCCAAATTCCGAAAGAGCCAAACCCAAATACACACAACCAATCATAATAACAACCTGTAAAATTTGTGTCCAATATTTGTCAACACCCCCCAACAGTCCAACCCCCAATTAATAATTAATCATAATTAATTCTCTTTTTATACCAAAAAATAATAAAATTAAAAAAATAAAAATAAAAAATAAAAAATAAAAATAAAAATTACTCCTATAATCCAACCCACTTTCTTACATGTGACCACACTCTATTGCCAAGTTGGTTCTCCTTCCTCTCCCCTCTTTCTCTCTCCTACTTCCGCCACCTTCCGCCACCTTCCGCCACCACTTCCGCCACCTTCAACCACCGCAAAACAACACCCACAAAAATAAATTTTAAAGAAAATTACAAAATCATAATTCGAGTACCCTTTTTTGTTTTTTGAGAAAAAGAAAAACACCCATTTCAAAAGCAAAAGCATGTTTTGATTTCAGAGCTCTTATCATTTCTCTCTCTCTCTCTCTCTCTCTCTCTCTCTCTCCTTTTCGTTAGCGAAGAAACAGAGTGAGCGAAAGAAGAAGAAGAAGAAGAAAACAGGGGAAGAGAGAGAAAGGAAGATGGGAGGAGTGACGTCATCAATGGCAGCTAAATTCGCGTTCTTCCCACCAAACCCGCC
>SNQN01001733.1:44890-57387 GCA_008642245.1 Bassia scoparia | reverse complement strand
CCCCTATGCCAAGGGTGGGTGCAACCTCCCTAGCTAACATAGCATGGGGGGCACTCAGACTTGGGAAGATCACATATCATCTCGGGATTTACGAGGAATTACGACTGCTGCCATGCTATGTCGGGGGCYAGTCCGATGATCCACTAAGTAAGGGGTGGTGAAGAGCGAACAAACTATCGTGTGCTCGGTGATCCCTTTCGGGTGAGAACACACTTGTCGGAGGATAGAGCCCGGTGATCCCTTTCGAGTGAACACATCCAATACTACTAATGCTACTTTTTTTGCATCTTAGTTGTGTTATGTTCTACGTCATGAACAAAAATGAAGGGTACGAGTAACATATGCATTTCAATATATATTACGGAGTACATACTTACACGTACGAAGAAAATAGAATAAAATCTCATTCGTCATATGCATGCGAAACCTGAAGCCAATAATTAGCTGCAATACATAATTTATTTGGCACGAATTAGCTGCTTTCAAACTGCATTACACTGCTCAAATTAACTAACACATACATACAACTATACAAGTATGCAGCAATAACAGCATGATGAATTTCAACCAATTCAACAACCAGCATAACATTAACTTAGTCTTGGTCATCATTATCTGTTGTTCCCTTAACTAAGCTAGTTCTTAATGACTTAATCTACGTATGATATCGCGATTACAGGCTGATTAGTCTGACGTCGAGGGCTCGAGGCTATATAATAAGAATCAGTAAACTACAGTTAATCAATTCAAAGATGATTATTGATTAATTATAATGATGCTTATTAATTATATATGTCTTGATTTCGTAAGTACAACATAAAGAATGCTTCAATTCAAGTACTTTTCAACATGCTTTCACGTCTACATCATTTAATCATTCTACTATATTTCCCCTCTTATAACATTCAATTAGACCATTTTTCATTTCATTGAACATACCACAATTATTCCTAATTATTATCATTATTGATCATTTGATCAATCATCATGATCAATATCCTCCGAAGTCTTCCCCTCACTCTCTTCATCATCCTTGCCATCCTCCTCCTCGCTTCTCGGTCATCTTCACACGAGCTAAACACGACAATCCCCTCGAACCCTAGGCTCGAGAAGGCCTACATAGCCCTCCAAGCATGGAAAAAGGCCATGACAGACGACCCCTACAACTTCACCGGGAATTGGCATGGCCCTGATGTGTGTAGCTACAACGGTGTCTACTGTGCCCCGGCCTTAGATGACAGTTATGTGCAAACCGTTGCAGGCATTGACCTTAACCACGCSAACATATCAGGCTCGCTCCCTAGAGAGCTCGGCCTCTTGAGTGATCTCGCTCTATTACACCTCAATTCCAATCGATTTTGTGGCTCTTTCCCTTATGCACTTAAAAAATGGTGCCTCCTACACGAGCTTGACGTGAGTAACAACTACTTCTATGGTGGTTTCCCTAGGGTATTTCTTTCGCTTCCTAGCCTCAAATACATTGACATTCGATACAAYCACTTCAACGGCCACATACCTTMTAAGCTCTTCGACCTTGATCTCGATGCCATCTTCATTAACAACAATAATTTCACCTCGATTTTTCCAAAAAACATCGGTAAGTCCCCTGTATCGGTTGCTGTCTTAGCTCACAACAAGTTCACAGGCTGCATCCCACCCTCGATTTCCAACATGTCGAAGACCCTCAACGAGATCATCCTAGAGGACACCGGCCTAAAGGGCTGTTTGCCCCATGAAATCGGGGAATTGGCTCACCTCAACGTGCTTGACATAAGCTACAACCAACTCTCGGGCTGTTTGCCAGGCTCAATCGGAAAAATGAAAGAATTAGAGCAGCTGAATGTCGCATTCAACACGTTTTCGGGTGTTATTCCAGAAAGTATATGCAGTCTGCCTAAGTTAGACAACTTCACATACTCGTACAACTACTTCAGTGATGTGCCATACAAGTGTTCGATGTTGAAGAGCAGAGATGACAGGTTTAATTGTATTCCGAAAAGGCCGTATCAGAGATCTTCRTCTGACTGCAGTTCTTTCCATGCTCATTCCATCAGCTGTGCGAAAGTAGGCTGCTACTAAGCTAGTCCATCGATCTGCTACTACGACACGATTTTCGTACCCACAACATAATTTAGCAATGATTGATTATACTCATATTGAGAGATGTTTTCATGTGTGTTCATTGTGACTCTTGTACCACCAATACTTTCTTGCATTGTTTCCTTACTATCATGTCTATATTATTGGATTTTCTTCATATATATGATCTGCTTCGCTTTCTAAGAATTAGAAGCTATGTACAACCAGTTGTACTATACAATTTGTCATCTGAACAACCGAACATGTATGACTTCAAAGATCAAGACATGTAAATTAGTTAGCACGTCGGGCATCAATAGAATGGTGATCATCAAATCTAATTCATGCTAGTTTATATAGAAAGGAAACTTCTACAAATTTGACTACTTCTGCTACCACAAAAATGAGCAATGACAAAGTTTAAGCTGCACATAATTATATAAGCTTTATACTGTATTTTATTCATATACTTCCTTCATTTTTTTTAGACGTCCCATTAACCGAGACAAAATTTGATGAATTGATGAGGTGTATTGATTGGTATTTTAATAATGTAAGTGGGGTCCAAAAAGGAGAGAAAAATGGTTAAAGTAAGTGTATTGATAAATATTTTAATGAAATAAGTGGGAAAAGTTATGTGGTCCCCACAAAAAAGAGTGATTGAAGAGAGATTAATGAATATTTTAAGTGTGCACCCTAATCCAAAAAAGGAAAAAAAAAAATGGGACATCTATTGAGAAATTGCCGTTTTAGTACAATGGGCCGTCTAAAAAAAACGGAGGAAGTATCTAAATTGACTAGTTCTGCTACCAAAGAAAATAGTGTAGATGAGATTTTGAATCAATTTTATATGAACTCACATTTTTAATTGTGTGCATGATTTTTGCTACTTATTTTAATTACACGGTTTTTATTGTAGGAAATATTGGGTATATCAAGACTACAATAAAATATGTGATGGAGAAAATCACTTAGAAGAATTCGAAATGGAATTAGTATGTGATGTCATGGTCTTAAACCATTGCCTTAAAAACGAGATTCGGCCCGTCCACGGTACAAAACGTTATGGTCGATTCGTTCCCCAAGGTTTACATTACTCCCACATACTCATGTACTTTTTTTTTTTAGTTTGCCTACCCGGTTCACCGGAGCTTAGCTCCGACTACATCCGGATTCGACCCGGGTTGCACACCTAGCTTATGGTGGGTGAGTCTCCCAACAAGAGTTTCTGCATACGGCGAGGCTCGAACTCGAGACCTCCCTTAAGCGACATCAAGCTGCTTACCACTTGAGCCAACTCTTGTTGGTTCACATACTCATGTACTTAAGTGTGAGGGATTGGAGTCACACAAGCTCTTGTTCAAGATCGAGAGAATATAAGATGGGTGAATGGAGTTATTCTCTACTACAAACTAGAGACCAATCACCTATTTATAAGGATGTCTTGCAACCAACAAGAGAAGGTTACAAGTATCATAAATCACAATAATAATCTTATTACTTAATATTGTAACCTTCATATTAATGTGAATTATTGGTCATGTTCAAGGCTCATAAGTAGGGGAGTTACTAGTCGTTAGGATCACAATGGAATCCTAAAAGATTGCCATTGAATATTGTTAAATAAGGCTTTTAGAGCCATTATTCCAACATTTATTAAATGAGCTGGGTTGGGGTTGAAGAGGTCAACTCGTTTAATTAACAAGTTGACACAACACGATTTCACCTACAGTAAAATAAAAAATTACATAACACGGTAACTCGACAAGAAATCGTCTCGTTAATCGTTATTAATAGTTTGAATTGAGGGACTTGACCTATTTAAGAATTAGAATTCAAAAGGGTTCAACCTATTTATATAATTGACGTGACACAGAAATAACACGACACGTTATTGTTTTGACAAATTTACGAAACCGAAGCTCGATCGCGACTCGCCGCTTGRCCCAAGCTTCACACAATCACACCRAGCTCGGTTAGCTCGGTTGTTGATATAACWTYCCCCCTTCTAAATTCCAAGCACCTCATAAAACTGAAAWTAAGGTCCTTTCTGTTTCACTCAACTTCTATATATTTGTTCAWTTTCAATTTCAATTTCAATTTTAACTTTCTTCCACGCAATTCGCCATTACGTCACTTCGAATCATCATTCGATTTGAAATTCATCTTCAATCGTAAGATTGTTCGMGTGCTGCTGAAATCACGCAATTGAAGGAATTTTTGATTGAAGAACGAAGTGAATGAAGGAGAAGATTTAAACGGCGTTGAAAAAAATGTAAGTAGATCGTGTTTCTTTCGATCCACTTGAATGTTTTCAAATTGCACAGTGTTTTTGAGTACTTAATTTCAGTTTTTGGGKTTTTTTTTGGAGGAATTTCATGAATGAATTGATGAGTTTGAAATCACTGAAGCAGGTTGAATGAAGAAGAAGTTGCAATTGGAGCAATTAAGCATGCTTTGAAAGCGCTTCGAATGCGGCATTTGGCKGAAGAAAATGCTCATGCTCCCACGATCAACGCTATTTCCAGACCTCTTATTTATCAGGTCAAACAATTTCTCTTCTTCAATCTTGATTTTTTTAGGGTTTTTGTTTCAGTTCAATAGTAGTATATTACTTTACTCTGAACTCTTGCTATGTTATTGCGTTAAGACTTAAGAGATTAGTATAGAAGATGTTATATTTTCTTTAGCAGCGATTTATTGTTTGTTAATTGTTCACTTGGCTTGTTTGATCAAATGATGCTGTTAGTAATCTCTATTGATTGTTTTAGTCAGCTTATAACATTAGCCAATTGTGGAAATTTTTGATAAAATTAGTTTGTCGGCGGTTAGTTGATGTTAAACATGGCTAGTCTTTGGGTAAACAATCTTCCATCTAAAGGGAAAGTAATAGACAAAGAGTATAAGTTGATCCTATCGGTGTCTTAGATTTTATATTTTTGCCAATGACCAAGCAATAGAATGGGGAAGTAATGGCTAGTTGTTTGACTGTGACAACAAGCCAAAAACCCTGGGTCCGCCAAGATTCATATGCCAAAACCGCTAAATGCTCTCCCCCTTAATCTTGGTTGATGCTGGGCTCAGGGAACCACTTGGTAGCGTTGTTCTATACTTCCACTATTAACAAGGTAGCTGTCGACATAGAGTCCAAGACGGAGGGTTATGTCGTGTCATTTTTATTCTTTGTCTATCGAGGTGCTATAGCTCTGGAATACCTTTGTTTACTCGAAAGAGGTTAATTTCTCATTAATCATCTTTGTAACCAAAGAAGGTGGACTTCCATTAAAAGTTATAAACAATTACAATTATAAGATAGCTAGAATGTCTGAATTCTCTAATGGCCTTACTTTATGACTTATGAGACTTTGAGGTCACCAAAAGATTGACCCTGCATATCATCATCAACGCAACTGTTGAGTAAGGTTACAACTTACAACACTTGCATCAATCAAAACCTTAATCTGATAAGTGAAGTCACTTAAAAGAACTAAAGTAATTATTTCGGGTAATCATCTAGTCATCTACACAGATTTTCCTCCTCTATTCCCTACGATGAAGAAACTCATTATCTAGCAATTTTTTTCGCTACATATCTTTTGTAACTCACTTATGAGACTAAGGCTTTGTCRCTTTGATTGATTGATTGATATCTTTCTAAACCCCTTCTAACCAAATTATTTTCGGTCTCCCTCTACCTCGCTTGAGATCTCTATGATACCACTCTTCCACACTTCTTATTGGTGCGACCTGAGGTAGAATTTTCCCTTCAACTCTAAAGGGGTGCTTCAATCACACAATTCTCTTTTTGGTTCATGTCATAAGATGTGACAAATTTTGTTATTAAATTGTTTCCTCTATAGTAAGCTTCACTTATATGAACCTGCAAACTTAGCTTAATTCATACATGTTTCCTATAATCTCATTTTTTTGGATAATGTTACTAAATGATTGTATACTCTTTAAGGGCTCAGAATGGAAAGATAAAGCTGAAAAACTGGAGCTTGAACTTCAGCAATGTTACAAAGCTCAATCTCGACTATCTGAGCAACTTGTAGTTGAAGTTTCTGAGGGTCGGACTGCCAAATCTCTGATTCAAGAAAAAGAAACTGCTGTAGCTAACTTGGAAAAAGAGGTTGCCCAGCTAAGGTTAGCTTATTTATCTTTCTCAAAGTTTTATCTTGACTTTCAGCATTGTATCTTGATATTGAATCTTGTATACATACTGCTATAGCAATGAATGCTCGGAGTTAAAGAAACTTTTAGAAGAGAAGACTAAGGGTTTAGAGTTGATGACTAGTGAGAACCATGAGTTGAAAAGACAGCTTGACGAGACAAGTATGAAAGCAAAAAATGCAGAAGCTGAAAATAAGATGTTGGTTGACCGTTGGATGCTTGAGAAAATGAAGGATGCCGAGCGCCTCAATGAGGTATTGTACATTTCTTACATCTTCACAATGGCCTGTGTAAACTAAAGTGAGGCTGCAAGAGGAACTAAACTGATTTTTTCTTTAAATCAGAGTTTTATCTTATTATGCTTGTGGCTGTGTGAACCACCTTAAGTAGAAACTTCTACAGCTCCATGCCTCTTGCCTACATGAAATTAACAGTTTAACACCCTCAAAGGCTACCTCCTTGTGCAGAAATTGTTATTGGAATACATTAGCTTTTATTATTTAGCCCTGTCTTTGTTTTACATACTCTATGCTTGTCTCCGTATAAATTCAAGTGTTTATAAATGACAGTTATGGAAATTATAGCACATGTAATTTGTAAGTTTCATGATCAATTAATAGTCCCATTGCCAAACATCCCATAACCACCTTTTATTACCATGAATACCATCTACCTAACAGGCTCTAAGGGTAATGAAAAGAACATGAAGGTATGCAAAAAAAGTATAAAGTGTACAAATCTTCTCTTTATTTCGTAGATTGGGAGACGGAGGTTGTTTGTGGGCGGATATTTTGATAGAAGTTTATGAAATTACCTTTTCTCAATTTCATGTTTTATGACATTATGTTAGACTCATTCTCTTTCTGAAGACGTGATTAGTATACTTGGTTCGTCAAATTAAGATATTTTAGCCAGCATTTGAAGTTAATCATTCAATTTGCAGATGTGAGACCCATGCTCATGACTGCGGCTGTGCTTGTGTATTGTTTATGTTCAATTCCATTTAATTCATTTGGACAGTGAATAAAAAAATGTAGTCTATACAATTCATAATTACAGTAATTTTGTACTTAAAKAAGGGAAGAACTGAAATTTTATACTTTTTAGTTTAGTTGCAGTCACAAAGTGTATGGGTTTGCTCTGTCATGTCTAAGAAATCATTTTCCATGTGTTCTATGCTCTGTCATGGGCTTGTGGAATCTGTAGTCTTTATATCTATTTAGATTCTAGATAATAGATTAATGGGTAYCACTTYCTATAATCAGGTCGTCCTTTCRATGAAATTCTTATGCGGATAACTAAATGATTGTACTTGAATGCTTTTAATCCTGGTTACATGTTTTCTATGATGCTGAGACTCACATACTGGAATCCAACTTTGGTTTTTATCTGAGAGTCGTGCATAGGATGTTCTAGTATAAAAACTATGGGGTTCTTTTTAGAAAGTGTCCATACTCCATATCTCCGATATGAACTCTGGCACTCAGCAATAATTAAAGCTTAGTTTGAAAATTTAACAATTTTAACAACCTGAGATAAGCATGTTGTTGGTCTGTTGGATGGGTAGAATTTTCAATATCTGAGATTCCAACAACTCCTCTGCTGTCCTTAGAGGATACTAGCAGTTAGTGCCTTCAAGACTGGGACTAAAGCAGTGAAATTGGTGAACTTACCAATAAGGCTAGTAGATTCTTAGTATTTGATGGCTTATTCTAATATGCTTTCCTAGAAATTGTAAAGGATACCCTTATTCTTTTGGTCTTTTTAATTAATACGAATTTCATACATATGCTCGAGTCCTTTGACTTAATTTCGCTGTATTTAATTGAACAAAATAAGAAGTTTTGCCTCTTTGAATGTGCCACCATGCTGCAACATAATGTTATCTGCAGATATGCGGCTTTATTCATCTGTTCCCATTGTATTTAATATTTAGTTATTTGCTCTCTTGCTGTGGAGAGCAGCATGAAAGTTTTATAAAAGGAGCAACGAGGAGTTAGCTTAAACACACAACTAAATCAACAATCACCACTCCTAGCCAAATGCGTTTCTCATGGGAAATGGTTGTAATCTGTCTATGGTAACTTACATATCTCTCATATGTCACCCTGAATAGAACTTTGTCTGACCACTTTTTTGGGGATTTTTTTGGTAAATTGAAAAGGTTAATGGAAATGGATGTGTTGTGTACTTGGCATCATCTTTTTACATTGAAGTGCAGGGATCTATGGAAAAAATATAATATAATTGTGTTGTCCGTTTTGATGATGAAATACTAATCTTACTATTGCTTTTGAATTTATTGATGCCACTGAGAGGATCTTGAATACACAATTTCTGTCAGTGATCTATAATCAGAGATATAATGGTCTGTTCTTCTTGTTTTAGGCAAATGCTCTTTATGAAGACATGGTTGAACAACTTAAGGCCAGAAGCCTTCAACAAATTGCTCTCCAACAAGTTGATGGTGTGGTTCGTCAAAGTGAGGAAGGTGCTGAGTTTTATGTTGAATCATCTGTTCCCACGACATGCAARAATAGGATCCATGCTCATGATGGAGGCTGTGCTTCCATAATGTTTGAGTACAATTCAAGCAAGTTGGTCACTGGTGGGCAGGATCGCTCAATCAAGATGTGGGACACGAGCACTGGAGCATTAAGTCGAACCCTTTATGGTTGYTTAGGTTCTGTTCTTGACCTCACTATCACCCATGATAATAAAACGATAATAGCRGCGAGTAGCTCAAATAACTTGTATGTTTGGGATGTAAGCTCGGGCCGAATTCGACATACACTTACGGGACATACCGATAAAGTCTGTGCAGTAGATGTGAGCAAAGTCTCTAACCGTCATGTTGTTAGTGCAGCTTAYGATCGAACTATTAAGGTTTGGGATTTGCAGAAAGGTTATTGCACYAATACAATCATTTTTCCAAGCAATTGCAATGCCATCTGTTTCGGCATGGATGGAAGTACGATATGCTCAGGTCACGTTGACGGGAATCTCCGGCTTTGGGATATACAGACGGGAAAACTTCTCAGTGAAGTTGCTGCTCATTCTCTTGCTGTGACATCAATCTCTCTGTCTCGAAATGGAAACACCGTTTTGACCAGTGGGAGAGATAATGTGCATAATTTATTTGATATGAGGACACTCGAGGTTTACGGGACTTTGAGGGGGGGTGGAAGCAGAGTAGCATCTAACTGGAGCAGATCCTGTATCAGYGCAGATGATAGTTACGTTGCTGCAGGATCTGCTGATGGTTCTGTAAATATTTGGTCGATACAGAAGGGAGATATAGTTAGCACCCTTAAGGAACACGGATCCCCTGTTTTATGCTGTGCTTGGAGCGGTCTAGGAAAGCCTCTGGCGACTTCCGACAAGAATGGAGTCATCTGCAATTGGACGTGATGCAGTTCGTCTCTGTTTTATGGCGTTAGCAGATCAGCTGTTCTTGAAGCTGGTCTTTTAATCACTGTCAGCAGAGTTAATTAGCGTGCTCGCAAGCCGTGTTTGACGGGGTATAGACATGATATCATATGATTTGTTCAGCAATGTACAGTTAATTCTCCCAGTGAACTGATTGATTTTTTTTTCCTACTCTTATTTTGATTAATGCTAATGAAATATGTTTTGTTCTTGTGAACCTAATACACTTGTAATCTTCTTCCCGAAAAAAACCAGTAATAACCGATTCCCTCGAAAATTCGATATAACGACCATGTGTTGAAATCTCCTTAACACATGTTGTGTATCTGATATACCACAAGTAACGTTCTAAGTACATTTTTGTTACAACTGAAAACATCATTATTTCTCAGTTCTTATATGTCTGATTAGTTAACGACTTAATGTACTACTCTGTAATTGAATTGCAAGAAAGTTCGCTATTTCGAACTGCTCTTTCTTTCATCCTTCCTCTGATCTAGTGATTTATTTTTACCAACTGTTTATAATTTTGAATTTTTGATTGAAATGTCAAGAAATTCGATGAGTCAAACTCGCAAATCATCTACTTCCGGTGCTAGTAGTGGTGGAGGCATCAGTGACTCGTCGTCTAGAAAAATCCCGTTGTTCATCACCAAACTGTACAGTTTGGCCAATGATCCCATGGTCGATAACTTGATCTCTTGGAACGACGATGGTTCGAGCATCATCATTTGGGACCTTGAAGATTTTGCCAAGGAACTACTCCCTAGACACTTCAAGCATAGCACGAGCTCGAGTTTCATCCGGCAACTCCACAATTATGTACGACTGTCTTTATATTATGTGAAGTACATCTCTTTCTCCTTGAAATTGCATGAACAATTAAGCTTTTTAATGTGATCTTGAATGTGTAGGATTTCAGGAAGGTATCAAAGAATCGTTATGAGTATGCAAACATTCACTTCAAGCGCGGTAAAGAAGCCCTCCTAGGTGACTTATGCCGGAAAGCCTCAGCAACAACAAGGATCGATCCTTCCGTGTTTTCAACAACGAATGTGCCACCAACGACGAATATTTTACAATGCTCCTTTAACGAGCAAGGGAGCTCGTTAAACCCGTCCCCTAACACTATTGATTTTACGACAATGCAGCCAACGAAGGACTTGACAACCATAGTGAAGACCCTCGAAGAGAACGACAGGTTGAGGGAAGAGAACCTTAACTTGCTGGTTGAAGTGAATGAACTCAGAAAATTGACTAATGACATATACGGGTTGTTAAACAACTATGCAGCTGGGTGTAAGAGGAAGCAAGAGGGATGTAAATGGCGCGAGTAATACAGTGTAACACTTCGAATTTTAAACCAAAACTGCGAAGTATAAAGTACTCGGGTAGCTTTTTGTTCCTTCGCTACATTATGTATATGTCTTTTATATACGCGTAAAATTAATCAATAAGCTCGTGTGTCGTGTTTAACAAATCGAGAGTAACTTGAACTGTTGATCCGTAACCTATACAGTGGCAAACTAGTCTATATTATTAAGCCGCATTATTAGAAGTCAAGTTAATCTTTAACCTAATGGTCCATACTATTGCTTTACTTGATTAGCCTGCAATACCAATGCTTAAAAAAACCTCTAAAAAATTATGTTGAAGTGGTAAGCCAATTTAAAACTTATAATCCTTATTATTTTATTAAGATCTAAACTATATATTATAAAGATCATATGAGATTGAGGTAGTTTTTTTTTTTTTTTAATTTATAATAGTGTGTGCAATTTTCTTGGATATTCTAGACAATAATAATAGTGATCAAATGCCCTGTTTCAGCCTTCAAGGCAAAGATTAAACTTTTTTTTCACTTAATAAAACATTACATTGCTCTGAATTTCTGATGTTTTCACACCATAAAAGTTCATACTTTTTAAACTTACAAATATATTTTGTACCTAACACTTATAGTTATTCTTTTTCGATTCGCGGATTCCTAAATGTCCAAAAAAGTGTAATGTTCAACTTAAAAATTTTCGAAATAGGTTAGAAAATGTCTTTTTTAAAATAAATAAAAACCGATGAAGTAATTAATTGGACATGAATGAGAATCAATCTCAGAATCTGATCTCCTGAAATCACGAGAGAATCTTTAACCACGTGACCTTATTTCACTCTTAGAATACTTCCTACTTAATAAGTGCCTTGATACTTTGATAGGCCTCATGCATGAATCATGGTGCATGGCTACATGCTTAGCCAAATGAGGGAACTCATAACTTAAACGCAGAAAAATCCCCAATATAATAGACTTTGGATAAGATCTAATTAGACTTTGCAAAAGTGACATGTACCAAATTACTCGATCTAATAATTTTGTGACGCAAACCCAACATGCATCCAATTTATAACACATGACCTTAGTTTTTACCCGATAATAGTTTGATCCACGTCAGAACGAGAAATAGTTTAGTTGGTCCGAGTTTCTCTCCTGATTTAAAGAGATTCTAGAATTGATTTTGATGCTCTTGTGATCAGCTTATTCGCACCAAAATAAATAAAAAGGTAAAATAGTTCAAAACCGGACGAGCAATTCATCATCTACGCACGGTCCTAATCGAATCGACATAAACCAAACTTGATCATGATTCCTACCCCTTAACAAACAATTTGCTAACTCTATCATCAAACAATTATTATATCAAATAATATTCCAGACAATGTGCTTGGACTAATAAGTCATACTATATAGTCTTGTTTTACGTTACATGGAATGTAAGGCAAGAAAAAGCTTTTGGTATATTCTACACCAAAATTATTGATTA
>SNQN01001733.1:32758-44865 GCA_008642245.1 Bassia scoparia | reverse complement strand
GATGGATCTTGTGTTGTTGTTGTGTTTAAACAATTTAGTGTTGAAGAAGTCATTACCACCCAACACACCACGCTACTAAGTTAGCTTTCCTACTACAGCAATAGGCCAATAACATCATAACATAAACCCTAATAATTACTATTTGTATCGGGCGTAGCCTATCACCAAACTCGATCACATTCCCGGTATTAATTGAAGATTAATTGTATTAATGTAATGTATTTTTTTTAGTTGTTAGAGAATCATAAAATAAAACGGAGATGAGAATAGTTTCTAGAATTATTCTTAGATTGAGAGAGTAGTCGCTCTAACCAAATGATTTATTATTTTTTTTTTTTGTGTACCACCTGGTTTCACCCATTTAGGCTAATTCGGTTCGCCTGATCAAGTTCTGGTGGTTAGGTTTCACTCCCCTCCTAATAATATTGTTAGCGGGGATCAAACTCGGTTCTCCCAAGTGTAGTTCAATCACTACTACCATCAACATTAATTGATAACAAATGAGTATTCATAGATCATTACTCTGGAAAAATAATAATGTATTATGTTTGATAATTATAATTAAGTCATAGTGATGCTAATAATAACTTGTGACAATAACCCTCCATTACAACTAACTCAAATACATGCATATGATACTTTCACTTTTAAATTAATAACACAAGGTATACAAATTATTAGTAGGAGAGATCTTCTGTCTATCCTCGATAGTACACATTACTCACGAATCATAGAAAATTTATTATGCAATTCTAGAGTGTATATGGTTGCATAACAGTTTGATTCACAATTCCAGGCCAATATAAACCATCATCTTATATAAAACTAATTATTTTACCAAGTAAAATTCATAATATAAACTCTAATATTACTTTTTTATTATCCGGATGCCTAGCACCAACTCAACAATCACTTGCACATTAATGAAGATTGATAAATGTGTTATGTCCTCCGATAATAATCTAGAAAAAATATGTATTACAATTGCAATTATGCATTTTATTATGTATTAATATATTATTATTATTATTATTATTATTATTTATTATTCAATGTAATCTGAACCATGCAATTAAATAAAATAGATTAAATAAATAATCACCACCACTAAGCTGTAGAAACACTTTTTTTTTATATGAATAAGTATAATTAAAGCTACATGGATTTAAAAAAAATTGTTTCATTATAGCTTAAACATAAAAGCACATGCACATTTATTTGGCATAATTAATCTAATTATGATTAGCTTTTAACTTATAACTTTATATATACATAAAAAATAAAAAAAAATAACCACCTAACTTTAAGGACCACTTAAAAATACATTCATCATATTTTTATCTCCTAATTTATTTTTTTGAGCACTTCGATTTTATCTTGGCATTAATCAGCAAAGTAAACCTTTTGTCAAAAAATGTGAAATATGCCATTGATAWTTGTAAGAAGAAATTCATAGAATGTAATCATATGAAAGAAAAGGACAATTACAGTTGCAAATTGCAAAACAAACCTACTCAAAATAATCTAAAATGGTCGTCATCCCACATTCTCATTCATGATTCATCCCAATGCAATTTTCCTCACGTATCCTATATATCTTTGCCATTCCCTAAAAGCAATAATTCACACTTTAACCCATTCCCTCAACCCTCGCCGTTGACGAGGTGGCAACGTTGTAAAAATTAACGAATATACACGTCAAAATAAAAATTGACGCTTTTTTTTGAAATCGAAAAAGGTGAAATAAAGGATATTATTTGTAAGGTGTAACAAATTTTTTTTACTTTAATTTGCTGCACTTTTATTTTAAATGGATAAAGCAAGTATTATTAATGGAGTAATGCTCGTCATACTACGTACAATAATATTAAAATGGATCATGTCATGTTAGGTTTGTATTTTATTTATAGGCAAAATTCGGGATTTTTTTTACAGCATTGTGAGTTTGTGACTTGTTGATTTAAGAGGTAGTACGTAGAAGGTTAAGATTCATTTTTAAAAACTCGATTACAAACCGACAATTTAAAATTAAATGATGAGTTAATTAAGTAGTGTGTTGAGCAGTACAAATTAACTTTGCTAATATATAGATAATTCATGCAACTTCCCTCTCGGTCTCAGGAGATCGTGAAATCGATTCTCATCTCCGCCCTTATGGCTCACTTAGCACCAAAAAAAAGTTGGATCATCATATGTGAGTGAACGATAGCTTAGTTGGCTAGAGCTTCTCTAATTTCAAAAAATCATAGGATCGATTCTCATCTTCGACGTTGTAGCTTTCTAAACACTGAAAAAAGCCAGATTCAGTAATTAGTAAATCAGTAATAGAAGGAAACTTTAAAAACTATCCAAAATATGTGAACTACAGTAAAATTTTGAAGAAAATTCCATATTTGTCCTCAAGTAAGAAATGAAAATACTGTTCTATTATTTGTGATTTTGTGCAGTTGTTTATGATCATAAGGCACCTTCATCTAGTTTAATTATTGCCCATTTCTGATTTGTCTTGTTTCTCCAACACACATCTATAAATACCCCTTCATTCTCTCCTTAATGATGCATCTAATCATACAATAATTCTTCTGATAATCACACACACACAAAAAAAAAAAAATACAAAGAAAAACATGGGTTACAAGATGAACACCATTATTTTGCTTGTATCCTTAGCCTTAGCCATGATCATTGGCCTCTCCGAAGGGTTCGACTACCACGAAAAGGACCTAGAGTCCGAGGATGGCTTGTGGGACTTATACGAAAGGTGGCGAAGCCACCATACTGTTTCGAGGAGCCTTGACGACAAGCACAAGAGGTTCAATGTGTTCAAGGAAAATGTAAGGCATGTCCATGCTGTGAATAAGATGGACAGGCCTTACAAGCTTAAGCTGAACAAGTTTGCTGACATGACTAACCATGAGTTCCGMACCCACTTTGCTGGCTCGAAGATTCGCCACCATCGGATGCTCCAGGGGAAGAAGCCTAGCACAGGGTTCATGTATGCAGACGCCGAAAATGTCCYTACAGGTGTGGATTGGAGGAAGAAGGGAGCTGTCACTAAGGTTAAGAATCAAGGCCAGTGTGGTAAGTGTTTTCACATCGAATCGTGCTAATTAAGATCGACTAAGACTTGTCCTGCACATCATACGASATAACTCAAATCGAATTGATGAAACTGCCGAGAAATTTGGTGACATTGTGGACAGTTTTCCTCCTAGGAAACTTTCCCTGAAAGTTGCTGATTTGCTCGATTGCATAAAATCTTTTGTGTTTTACAGGAAGTTGCTGGGCRTTTTCCACAGTTGCAGCAGTCGAGGGCATAAACCAGATCAAAACAGGGAAGCTCGTTTCGTTGTCAGAGCAGGAGCTTGTTGACTGTGACACCTCCCAGAACCAAGGATGCAACGGCGGTCTCATGGATGCAGCTTTCGAGTACATCAAGAAAAAGGGTGGCCTTACCTCTGAGGAGGTCTACCCTTACAAGGCACACCACGGAAGATGCGAGGTAGATATTAGTCCATGAATCGCAGCCTAAACTTTGTTCTAGAATGATTCAACATAAACAGTAATCGTGATCATAACAATTTCGYAGAAAAATGCTCCAAGAGTGTCAATTGATGGGCATGAGGATGTACCGGAAAATGATGAGAATGCTTTGCTCAAAGCGGTAGCCAACCAGCCTGTTTCTGTCGCCATTGATGCTGGCAGTATGGACTTCCAGTTCTATTCAGAGGTAAATTATTCGAAATCATCAAAACATTGAATTGGTACAAAAAAAAAAACAGCAGAGCTTATATGTGTTCAATTATGATTATATCAACACAGGGGGTGTTCACTGGAGACTGTGGGACAGATCTGAACCACGGCGTTGCAGCAGTGGGATACGGAACCACCCTCGATGGCACCAAGTACTGGATTGTCAGAAACTCATGGGGAGAAGACTGGGGCGAGAAGGGTTACATAAGGATGGAGCGCGGCATCTCAGCCAAAGAGGGACTCTGTGGGATTGCAATGATGCCATCATATCCCATCAAGAACTCTTCCAAAAATCCTTCTGACAATGTCTYGCCTAGGAAGGATGAACTCTAAGCCTGGTTTCGCGTTACACAATCAGCTAGTACCTTCAATGCCTATGTAACACGAACAATACTATCCCGTTGTTTGCTCAAAATTGATTGCCTGTCTTATACATAGCAGGTGTAATACTAAGCTAGTTAGCTGCAGTGAAATAAAACAGTTTTTATTTTAATTCGAATATTTTAGCGAGCAAAAAACTCTCATTAGGAATAGATATATTTCAAGGATTAGAGGAAGATAAGCAAAACAAGCTAACATAGCCCATCGAGCTCAAACACGAAGCAATGCCGACAATAATCACAGATGATATTATTCTAATAAGTTGTTGCTCGATTTTTAGAAAATATCAGTTCCAAACGATGAATAAATAAATCTTGCTTATCTCAGTACTGATGAAATAATCTAAACATATGACAATCATTATGCGGAGTATATAATATGGTTCTTTCGACTTATTTCTAGTGGGCGTAATTAAAACGTATAAGAAAGTTAATTGGACATATAGGTTCACATTCCGTCAAATTTTATATTCTATGTATAAGTATGGTAGCTAATTATTAAATTAGTAGTCGTATTATATACCCATCTTGATAAAATTAATACATTTAAGTTTAAAAGTTTTTGAAATTCATTCGTTGTTTGTTTTAACATATTTAATTGAGAGAAGTCATGCAGTTGCACAGCTACTTGCGACGTTGGCTTGTAAACGACAAGCATGAAACAATATCGTATCACAATTCACAGTAAAGTTATCTATTGAAGATTGTTCATAATATTTGTTTGATAATTGTATATATGTATTCATATAGTTCGAAATTCATGACATAAACTAAGCAGTAGCGGTATATAGTTAGTACAAGAACCATTTTTAACGAAAAAATTAAAATAAAATTGGTGTTAGATAAATGGCATGCTATGTTATCTATGATTATATAACGAAGGGAGAGGAAGACGGTGTCTCTCAAATACATAATTACTTTCTATAAGGAGTGAATACGGGTTATATGCTATAATTTTTTTCAAAACAAAAACAAATTAAATTATATGGCATTTAATTATGTCATAATCTAAATTGACCATAATATCTGACTCTAGTTATTTAATATGAATTTAAAAGTGTATTTACCTAAATAATTCAAAATATACTATAATAAATTACTTAATTAAGTTTTGAAATAATGAGCTAATTATAACAAAGCAATAGAATATTCAGCATATAAAAACTTGAAAAAAATGCTAAACTAATTTCCTAATTGAAATTTTCATTTTTAAGCATTTTTTAAGTAATGCAAGCAATAGATGGTGCAAACAATTAGTACATGATTATTATAGACTAGGCCTTGTTCTCGTCAACTTATTTAATAAGTTTTATAAAAATAAGTTTAAGTTCAGTAAGCAATAGTTCAGTTCAGTAAAATAAGTTTATCCTTAGAATTTGTTAGATTAAGTAAAAATAAGTTCGATTCAACAAAATTCCTTGACGAGAACACGGGCTAATCCTCAAAGTGTGATAATTGCATGTAGTCAAGTCCTGAGATCACTATGTTGGTAATAAAAGGAATACAGATCTTTTTTTTCTGTTTAGTTCTAATCTTAGGATGACATAATGTTAGTGGAATCACGTTTCATGTTTATTATCATTAAAGCAAATAAAGTTTGGAGCAATTCTTAGGTGCATTGATTCATCTACTTCCTTATTGTTATTTAAAAACTTGTCCGTTACGTGAAGAAACGCAAGGTAATACTACGTATACTATTTTAAGACGTATTTTTACTATGGTATAATGTCGTATTATTGCAGATTGCTCGAATTTTTAATTAATTTAAATCAGCGCCGCTCATCCGGGTTTAAAAGTAGGTGTTTAATATAAACGGGGTTGGTCGAGGGTATCACAAACTAAACATGTCTAACCCTAACCTTATAATGAAAAGGGTTAAATATGTAACAAACTTGAATACTTTTCCCCCATTTTCTTCACTTTTCTCCTTAATTTTATGAAACAGTGAATCAGTCACAGAAGTAAGCTTAAAGGGCAAACAAAAGAAATGTGAACTTAAAACATTTTGAGGAAACTTCATCTTTCTTCATCTAAGAAATAACCTGTCATGTACATTGTTGCTGTTTTATCTGTTCAGTTGTTCTTGCTCACAAGGCACCTTCTTCTGCTATGATCATATCCCATTTTTAGCTCGTCTCGATCTTTAACACTCATCTATAAATAGCATCTCTTTATTTCCCTAAGTAATTCATCAACAACCATCCAATTTCAATTATATCACAAGAAAACACAAAGCCGAACAAAAATCGAAAAACATGGGTTGCAGGAACAKCTCCATTTTGCTTGTATCCTTAGCCTTARCCATGATCATTGGCCTCTCTGAGGGGTTCGACTTCCACGAAAAGGATCTAGAATCCGATGACAGTTTGTGGGACTTGTACGAGAGGTGGCGCAGCCACCATACTGTGTCGAGGAGCCTTGACGACAAGCACAAGAGGTTCAATGTGTTCAAGGAGCATGTGAAGCATGTCCATGAAGTGAATAAGATGGACAAGCCTTACAAGCTTAAGTTGAACAAGTTTGCTGACATGACAAACCATGAGTTCCGCACCCACTTTGCTGGCTCGAAGATTAGCCACCATCGGATGCTGCAGGGCAAGAAGCCTAGTACAGGCTTCATGTATGCAGACGCCGATGATGTCCCCCAATCCGTGGATTGGAGGAAAAAGGGTGCTGTCACTCGGGTTAAGAACCAAGCCCAATGTGGTGAGTAACTAAGTACAAGTGTACRACAAGAGCATTTGTTAATAAGTATAATAACATGTCTTGTTCATTATAAGTTATGCAATTGATAATGATAAGTTTACGAGTAGATATTGCTTGCACACGAAATAATCGTACTTACCAGAAAAGCGCCTTGATTGTTTGCTGAATTTCTATACCTTTTAATCTGCAGGAAGTTGCTGGGCGTTTTCYGCAGTTGCAGCAGTTGAGGGTATAAACCAAATCAAAACAGGRAAGCTGATTACCTTGTCTGAACAAGAGCTTGTCGACTGCGACACCAAAGATAACCAGGGATGCAATGGTGGTCTCATGGATGCAGCTTTCGATTATATGAAGAAACAGGGTGGCCTTACCACTGATGAAATCTACCCTTACATGGCACATGGTGGAAAATGCAAGGTACTGCATATATACAACCTATCTTGTACCAAAATGACTGATCATAAAATGATAAACTCAATTTTTTTTTCGAAATTATGATTGTATTGCAGAATAATGCTCCAAAAGTGTCAATTGATGGGCATGAGGACGTACCTAAGAACGACGAGAATGCTTTGCTCAAAGCTGTAGCAAATCAACCTGTTTCTGTAGCCATTGATGCAGGGAGTACAGATATGCAATTATATTCAGAGGTAAGTTTAAACCATAAAATTCATTCACCATGAACAAGCAAAATTTGAACACTGTAACACTCAAAACATTGGCACTGATATATTCAATTTATGATTAAGTAAAACAGGTTTTCACTGGAAAATGTGAGACGATTATTGAAATCACGGCGTTTTTTGCAGCGTTGGCGTAGGAATACCGTCGATGGAACAAGTACAGTGATTTGAGGAATGTGGGAGCATGAATGGGGTGAGAAGTTACATAAGGATGGAGCTGCCATCTCGGCCAAAGAGGACTGTGCGGATTGCAATGATGGCATCATATCTATAAACTTTCCAGCAATCCTTCTGACAATAAATGTCTGGAAGGATGAACTTTAAGAAATTCATGGATGCCTGCTTTCTTGATACAACAATTCATCTGGATAGATTTTAACGGCATTATGTACTATAACATATACTTTCAACATTACCTTGTTTCTGCAAGCAGCCAAAACTAGCTTGCAATAAATTAAAACTGTTTTTCTGTCATTCTTCATAACAATTCTGCCAAACAACCATATCCAATGAATCTTTATATATCATGAGTTTATAACCTCATATATTCAACAAGAACATATGAATTCATTTGCTCTCAAGAATTCGACAATCCATAAGTAAGATACGCAATAGATCTTTGCAGTTCTTGACCACATGATGTAGTATGTACTTGAAAGCAAGCATCTGCGTGTATTTATTTTTCTAAAAAGATATACCGTATTATTGATGTCGCCGCCATAAAACTCATTTTATTAAAGCGTAGCACTGATGCGATCAATTCAGCCTTAGCTGCAGAGCTCTGTTTACAGCCCGATTACGGCCCCCTTTGCGAAGATACTGCTCGTAGATATTTTTCTGCCCTCTGTTAAAATCTTTATTGACAGGAGAGAATTTCAGTTACAATCTTTTTCTCTACCTTCATTGGTACCGACTGCTGGTCCCTCTTTTGACTCTTACTAGACGTGCTTGATTCTCATTGTAGTAGTTATATTCTCCTGTTCGGAACTAGTTTCGCATACATCACCAGCCTAACACAGTAATAGAAGGTGCCGAATGGTGTTCAAAGTTATACCACTTATGGAATGATATTCATATTAAACAAAAAAAAAAAAAAAAGTTGGGATACAGAGGAAAATAAAACCAGAATGAAAGTTACAGCAATAATATGTGGATATCATAACTACAAAATGATAGCACAAACTACAAAATGATTAGCAGAATGTTTATTTCTTCTGTTTTCAATTTTGAAATAACACGATCTAAAAGACTTTCTCAATTTAAAAACCATACTGTGCTGGTAAATATTCTTTCATCACGAAACACTGAATGCTTTTGTCTTAATTAACTAATGCATTAAGTCTGTAGCCTCAGGAATTTAACAGAAAACACTTCAATCACCCAAAACGATAGTTTAACATAGTTTGAAATCTCTCAATATTACGATGGTCAGTAAATGACAGCCTCTAATTCGTCTAACACTAGGCGAAAATAAATACCCTGTCTTCAGTTTAACTGAAACAATTCAAATGCTAGTTCAACTTCAGAGCAATTAACAAACAAGATCGTATGACCCCTCTTAGCTTAGTTCAACAATCCTCCTTTCCAAAAACACTGGATTCACCTAGTCAAAACAACAGATTCCTTATTCCCGTCACACATTGACAACTTCACCCCACTTATTGGCATTTCAACCATCACACAACACAATCAGACACAACAATAGTAAATTCAGGAGACAGCTTAGACCAGGGCTTAGTATAATTTGACTAATGTTCTTATATATATTGTGTGGAATGTACCATCACCCCTCTAATTAATTAAAAAAAAATAATAAAAAAAAAAAATAAATAAGAAAAAAAAACCCACCTGTGACACAGTAGGTGCTTTATAAGAAACTCGCCTCTTAACTGCAAATTGACTATTAAAACTGGAAATTACGCTGAAGGTACTTAATACTTCGAGTTAATACTCAGGTTTTTATCTCTAAAAAACCATAATTGAGTACAAAGTCAAGCAAACTGTGGGCTCCTGAAGGAAGAAGACCACCTTATCATACAAATTTCGCATATGACCATACTAACCTCGGTATTTAAGAGTGCTAGACCTGTAGACCAGCAACCTTCTAAAGTGATCGACTCATGAGTGAAGTAATGAACTATGGAGGTGTTTGGTATAATCAAACTAGATGAAACGAAAAGAATTTGATTAAGGGGAAAAGGTAASGATACCTATTTCCATTTATGTGTTTGGTTTAATAATGTAATGAAAACATTTAAAATGATYCCCTTTGAGGACAATAGTGTAATTTGYCTCCATAGGTTCTAYGAGGATTAAAAAACGGGGGCAAAGGTTACCCTTGGAAAATACAGGTTGTTACTAMGCCTCTGCCTCTYACACGGACATACCAAACATTTTCTAATGCAAACGGTCAATTGATTAGGTTCCCAACTTCTAAAAAGACTGCAACAAGACCACCTGCAGCATAGACAACCAAATAAACCTTGGAATCACTCCTCAACTTCGACTGAGCCACTTACATCCCGACACCCTCATGAATGCCTAAATCACAAAGTGCCTCAAACTCCCAACTGAGCCACAGAAATATGAATTCCATATACTAATTGACAAAAACTATGATGCAAATGTTTGCCAAGGAAAGTCACTATCATTAGTGCGCGCCACTAAACTCTTTTAAATTTTCTCTAAGTACCCCCTACATTCCCCTACAAGTAACCAATTTACTTATCATCCCCCAAGGCCTAAACACACCCCTCATAGCCTAGTCTCTCCATGCTCAAGACAGATGCACGCAGACGGCTCAATCAAACCGTCCGACAGCCATACAAACCATTACTTCTTCCCATTCTTCTCTTATGTTTCACTTCCCCAAACAGGTAGGCAGGTTGCAGGTAGCCCATTCTTAGATAACAGACACTCACAATTTCCTTTAAACATATCTCATATCTGTTTGGGTCTTTGAGACATTTACTTTAGAGCCATACAACAAAGAGAATCTTTATGCTAATAACTAAGATTATATACATTAAATTGCCAACTAAAATAAGCCATCATCTCATGCAATTCAATTTCAATACAAAATTTCATCACCTTAAAACATTATTCCATATTGCATAACAATATTACATGCATAATTGCCCTTACAAAACAAAACCCTTCATACAACAAACTCAAATAACCCATAAAAATCCAATCTTGCATAAAACAGAACAAAATCCAAACATCAAAATCACATCTTTAATCAATGATCAATCACAATTAAGATCAGATRAAAGCAAAACTACCTGACGATTAAGCGTGGTGGGGTCATGGCGCGACCAAAAGAGATGAAGAAGATTGGTATACGGGCAAACATTCGGGTCGTAATGAACCCGAACCACCTCAGCATGGTTGGTATTTCCGGAGCATACCAGATTGTAAGTCGGGTTATGAACATGACCTTGAGAATACCCGACTTCAGTTTTGACAACACCCTCAATTCTCTGAAATGCCAACTCCACACCCCAGAAACACCCGGCTCCGAATTGGGCCAGCTCCAAACCCGGTTGTTCCGGGTTGTCTGAATCGGGTTCGAATGCTGGGTTGTTGGTTTCTGCCATTGTTGTGAAATGAAAGAGATGATGGCTGATTCAAGGCGGTTTGTTTGAGGATTGTAAAGTGATGGGGATTCGATTTGGTTTTGCTGAAAATATTCAAGTTTTAGAGTCAAAGAGGTTGAATTTGTCCGTTATTGCGAACCATATTCTTTTTCGTGTACCAAATACAAACCACTAGTTATTTTCTTTTGGAATGAAATCATATTTGATCAAATTACATCAAAATTATGGGTAATTCCTATTGTAGATGACATTTTTGTAACTCTTGTGAATTAATGTTACAATTTTATCTTAAATTCATAACTTCTTTCCATTTTAGTCTTTTAGGTAACATATTTTGGAAATTAGCAGTAGACGGATCTGCAACGCAGACCGGTTAATGCATATATGTAGCCCTTAGAGCTACATATAGATTTTCCCTTATTTATTTAGTTTTGTGTACAAACAAGAAGTGTAATTAGACATTTCCACTTATAAATGGTTTATCGCACTTGTTAGCATTTGCCTTATACGTACTTTACTAATACATAAATTATCCACGAATTCGATGTAGGAGTTGGTGCGATTGGGGGTAGGGATTTGGGGGCTGGGAGTCAACCACGTGGTAGAGAGGGAGATGAAAGGAGTCTTGGGAACTGTCGTTACTTAATTTCATGATATTTAAGTTAAGTTAAGTTCAATTTAGTTTAAGTCCATTCAGTAACCTAACCTAATTTCCTTCTGTCATAAAATATTTATTTCAATTACCTAACTTAATTTTCTTCTCTCATTAAATATTCAATTTAGTTCAATTTCATTCAGTTCCATTTAAATCCAAAGAAACAAAACCTTACACTCTCATGATTCCAAATATTGAACTCTCTTGCTACTTGCCACCTTTTATTGTGAAGTTGTGTTTATTGCATTTCCTATACTTCATAATTCGCAAGTAATTGTTTCAAAAACAAATTTATACTACAAATTTTGATCTGGCTTTTGTTAATTGGTAA
>SNQN01001733.1:0-22019 GCA_008642245.1 Bassia scoparia | reverse complement strand
AATAATGATACACGTCTGTGATAGAGTATAAAATAAATGTCCGCCCATTGTGCGTGCCTCAACCATCAATTTCAACTTATAATAGGAGGTTTGTTCTGTTTTAACTACTCATAATTAAAGTTTGGTATCAATTGATTGTTAGTATAACGGTGATTGGGACTATACATGGTAGGAAAGACGCGTGTTCAATCCCCCGCAACAACAATTGGGATGAGACGAAAACTTAACCACCAAGAATTGAGTCCCAAATCTAAATTAGCCCAGAGGGTGAATTGTGTGGATACACAAAAAAAAATGGTAATACTTTCTCCATTAGATGCACCGTTTTTTTTTATGTAGATATTTAAGGGTGTAACAGACAAATCAACAAAAATAATTCAATGAGCACTAATATATACTCCCTCTGTTTTTTATTTGTTGTTTCAGTTTTCATTTTTTGACGTTTTCAAATATTTGTTTCAAACCAATCTAAAAAAATAAGTTTTTTACCTATTTTATTTACTTTAACATTAGTGAATTATCCTTTTCTAAATTCAACCTTCATTATTATACTCAATCTATTTATCCAAAATTATTTTTTTCCAAAAGTTCTTTTCATTCACACATTTACTTTTTTTCCTATCTTAATTATTTTATCCAATTTAACTCAATTAACTCTTAAATACCGTGTCAAATGGATATGAAACATCTAAAAAAACAAACAACATAGGGAGTAGTTTGTTAGTTACTATTGTTAGTCTTAATTTTTTGTTTATAAAATTAATTGTTCACTTAAATATACTTCGTATATCTTTCTCGAAATAGGTACTCCCTATAAAGTAATTTATTGCGAACATCCCATCTCAAAAAAAAGTACTCGTAGTAATGATACATTAATACATCCCATATTTAATATGGGATCACAATCAATGTACGAGTATGTTGGTTTTGTTTAATATGGTATCCAAAAACACAATAATACAATTTCAACTTTATTTTAGGTTTTGCTTAATATTATATGGAGTACTAGTTTTCACTTTCCCTCAAATTTTTTTTACAACCTAATACTTATTTCGACACATGAAATCTATTATCTCTTTTTTTTCCTTTAGGCAAAGTCTTAGGTGCATTGGATGTACGATAAATTTATTGTGCATCATATTAGATTGACTCTTTTAGTCGATATAGTAACCTTTTGATCAATATGTAGTGACCCTTATTATTTATCAATATATTGAGATAAAGAGAAATATAAGGAATTTTGTTTTTTTTATTCGATAAAGTATACGATTGGGTCCTGAACTGATCCTATCTCAGGTACCAGTTCAGTGGGGGGAGGGGGGAAATCCCCAACATAATGCTGGGGTGAGAAACGAACTTTGGTCTAAGCCAAGGAAAGTGGGGAGCTCCCCAACTGAGCTACCCCATCTTCTCATGTAAGGACTTTTGTATGTATCCAAGTATGTTATGCTATTACTCAAACGTGGTCCAACATTTTAATAGACGTATCATTGGTGAAATGGTGGGGATGCATAATTGCATACTATCACTAAATCAAACCGAATCTAGCAATGAAACTTGTTCTTTACTTCTTTGCTTCAAGAGCTTAATGAATTAATTAATAGAATTTCCAAAAAAATAACTCTATTTCGCCGAACAACTTGAACGGGAATGAATTTCGGGACCTCCTGAAATCGAAAAAAGAGGTCTGATCAATAAAACTAACATTCACTATCTCAATTGAATCAATCTTGACTCAAACTTAACACTAATAGATTTTTGTGAAAGAGTATATAATGTATGCTCAAGCCCTAACCATCAAATTCTACATACTTTTGGTTGAGAAGGTCCATTAACATGTTCTTATTCGACTTGAGGTCTACAAGCTACAATTCTCTAATGGGGATTGCTCATAGTCCATAATGACTAAAAACACAATTCACCGTCTCACATGTAATTCCGTAAATGCCCCGCAAAAATTAGCACAACATCATGTGGGCTCCTACCATGGTCGGGACGCCTATTTCAGGTGCCCATACTAAAAAAAATGAATAAAATGTTAACTTTTATCAATTTTATAGAGATTACATGTGAAACGTAAACTTTATTTTAAATCATTGTTGATTTTTTTAAACAACATTTTTCTCTGATGCTACAAAAAGTACAAACCTTGTACATACCTAAATTTTTATTTTTATAAAAAGATAAAATAAATGACACTAGACATATTCTGACGTGGAAAAAGAAACATTAAAATATATAGTAGTGAACAAAGGGTCAGATATTTTTAAAATTATAGGAACAGAGAAAAGAGAATTTAAAAAAAACCGGCTCTTGCGAGTGACGAAACGTCCTCTAGTAAAAAAAGTCGATCCTACGTGTCACTTTTAATCTAATCCTTAATTAACACGTGGCAGCCACATAAAGTTCCTGTTTTGGATAAAGTCCCCCAAAATTTTAGGACACGTGGCACTTGGTCACCTACACACTAAAATGTACACAAGCTTTTATTATTTTTGTACATTTTTCATGTTATTATCACCATCAATCAATCAATTTCATATAATAATTAAAGAGGATAGAATTGGATGATATGTGTGAAACTTGTAAGTGAAGGAGAAAATGATGTTAAATCATACAATTTAAATTATATGAAATTTGAGATAAAATTAGGATGATATCAATTGTGTCGTCGTAATCTAAGCTAGCTAGCTACTTGAAAAAAATTGTGGTTCAAATTATGTAAAGTTCGTTCTAAAGTGAAGTTTGTTGAAATCGTCTAAAACTTTTTGATCTAAACTGGTATGGGCTGGAGTAGGCTGAACTAAACTAAATTAAAATGAGTTGAAGTAGCTGAATTAAACTGAACTGAACTAAATTTGAATGTAATTGGCGTAACTATACCATACTTGGAATTGAAATACAAGTAGGATAATCTTACATTCTTACGGGTGAAACCGAGTTTCGAGCTCAACCTTCACTAATTGTCCTTGTATATAATAATGAACGAATTGAAGCATACACAATTTAGCTAATTAACCAATTAATTTCCATCAAGTTCTAAAGAATAAAACTACGAATTATTATTTAAGGACACTAGAAGAATTATTTCCTACTGTATAAAAAAATAGTTTCACGAAGAATTTAACAATATTATACTTAGACCATGTTCTCGTTAACTGAATTTTGTTAAACTGAACTGAATTTATTTTTACTGAAATCTTAACAAATTTGTTAAGGATTAAACTTATTTTTATTGAACTGAACCAAACTGAACTTATTGCTATTGAATTGAACTTATTTTCTCTGAACTGATCGAATTTATTTTTATTTAAACTTATCTAAATAAGTTGACGAAAACAGAATTTTATCTAAATAACGTATTTTGTTCGATCTTGTTAGCTTGTTGCCTCCTATATAACTTGCATACGACTTCATTCCGACCACAATAATCGACCATTTAGAATCCATTTCACTATTTATAGACACAAGAATCCATCCTTCATATCTCGAATCATCGCGACTTGAGTTTTTTTATATTAAGTCGAATATTAATCATAAAATAAATAATGTATGTTGTAATTTCGAATTGAAAAAGTGCACCATTGTCAATAATTAACGAATACTTTTTATGTGATTTATTGTATATTTACGCTCATGTGGGAAAGGCTATCATGGTGCGACCTTTTCGCTTATAGTGCGTAGCGTGCAGTGTTATGGTACAATTACCCTCTCTCACATTAACTTACCGGTGCGCGAAGTAGAGATACGGATTGTCAGCAAGTGGAACAATGAAGTTTTCTACATACCAACAGGCTCTATTGCAACTTCCTCACTCAAGGTGTGTATATGTACAAAAAATATTTTTTATCTTACAGGTATCAATCGTCAAGATGTTTGGTTGTTTCTTTTGTGGGTTTTAATAGTAATGAGCGTGTGTATACGGCGTGAATACAGATACGTAGCTCTCACCGTGGATTAAAGAACTCTCTCGAGTTTTCATCAACACAGGTACAGAGTTAATCCATCTTTCAGTAGTTAAAAATAAAAGTGTTTTTCGTAGTAACCAATTTATAATTATTTTAACAGTTACTTTTTTTGGTAAATCGCTTGACAAAGGAAGCAACCCTAGATGAATTGGTAAGGCCAATTTAATTGGGAAATTAAACATTATTCTAGCTTTAGCTTGATGAATGATGCAATGAGAAATTTGCCCCCTTTAAGCCAATGAGAATGATTAATGGAGCAATTTGCATTGTACTTATCATATCTTTAGTCGAAGTTGGGAACTCATGATACTTGATACAATACATTATAGACATAACCAAGCATATTAATTAAACTATTTCGCAAAATTATAAATTATTTAATATTGCTAACAAGCTCGTTCCTCAGACATTAGTTAAGCATTATATATTTCTAAATTAGAAAAAATGTTTTGTAGATTTTCCGATGATGCGTTGTTGCTGTTATAAAATATAAATCTTATCCAAAATACGTACTTTTATAGGGAGTAATTTACAAATATTTAATTTAACTTAGTAGATTATTAATTAGTCTAATGTTTTGGTGGAAAAGTGCATCATAGTCATATATAATTAATTAGTTTTCATCATAAATTAATTTTGTTTAATGTGATAATGGTGGAAAAAGTGCACCATCGTCAACCTTTCAATCGGCTAAGATCAAAGCTTGAAGTAATTTTAAAATACAACATGTCATAATCAACTCTCCAATGATGATTTATGGTCTTTGTACTAAATTTTTTGAAGCACCACTACCCAGCTCATCATCGAGCTTAGCTTCGACTACATCTAAATTTCACCCAGGACTCATAAGTCATATTGTTGAACTCATGAACAACTCACATGTGAGTGTATGTATTGTCCCATACATGTTGAAAATTTGAGAGGAAGTATTTTGGTGATAAATCTTACATCGAAGGAATTAGAGAGTTGAGACCATATTATAATAAGGCTAAGGCCAAGGGCTACTCCGATCCCCTCATTGTCAGATGATTTTGAGGTGAAACCTCCTTTGTCTTATGACGTGGACTTGCACTCCCTGTGACGGGCGCGGTCCAGACCCGTTTGACACATACCTAGTGACTCATTGTGGTATGGTGCGTGAGTCACTATTGATTAAACAAGAGTCTCTACATGTACAATGCAATGAAGGTTCAATTTAGAATCTACCTYCTTAAACAACATCAAACTGCTTACCACTCGATTCAACGCGACTCTTGTTTGTTTGTATTGGTCCATGAAGTGCATAGTGATAGTAAGAAAAGGTGCAAGTTGTTTGGTTGCTAGCTATTGAATTCTTTTTGCTTCTTTTGTGGTTGCTAATAAACCTTGTTTAATTATTTTTTCGATATATATATTTAGTTCCATTATATTATTTTTCCCTTCTGTTTGAATTAGTGAGATAATATTTGCATGGTGGAGCTATTATTATACTGCTACAATGACACTACGTGACTGTGTTTATATTTGATCATATCGATGATATGAATATATGATCTCGTCTTGCTTAATTAATAACATGTCATTAAAGTTGGAAGCTAAGAAACATTATAAAATGGACACTTTTTATTACGTTGTGGCTATCAAATTATCCAAAGGTCAATTTGTCAAGACTCGAATCGTATCGTAGTAAATCATGTATATAAAATGGACACTTTTTAGTACATAAATATGACTCGTCGTCGTATGTTATATATATATGGAACTTGTGTAGTTGTGTTCCATGAAGATAAAGTGTTGGTGTTCGTTTCCTATAGCTACTCATCAATCTAACTCTAATAGTGGAATATATAGATCAATTACACTTTCAGTTTCGGATAAGTTTTGAATATGTTCATGTATATATAAGTTTTGGATTGTCGTTCTTTATGTGTCCGGATTCATCAAATAATTCTTTTGTACGTGAACGTCAATTAATTTAATTGGATAAAGTAGTATTATAATAATCTAATACGGAGTAATTGATTTATATTTTTCCGTACGTCCGACCCTTGCTTTAGTGTTGTGACACCTTGATCCATTCATCCATGTAGTAAATTGGGTTGTAGACATTAAATAACAGCAACCCTATATGAAGTTGTAAGGTTAAATTGCATGTAAGAAATGGAAATGTTCATAAAGCCAAATTAAACAACGGTGTTGCTTTCTAGCTAACCAAGAAAACTCATGTCGTGCGCGCATTTTGCCCAATTTGGGACCCCATTAAGATTTTTTTTGTTAAGGGAACCACGGGGGCGAAGATTAGAATCGATCTCAAATTCCTGAAATCGGGGAGAGGAAACTTTAACCCATTAAAGATTATTGAATCAGATGTCTTGGCATATTATTAATTTACTAACTGACTACTAATGAACACGAATTTTCACACAATATATTATTATGTATTAATTTATTTATCGGACTCCTCTACTTCTTGTCCGTATTTAGTTAGTTGTTCACTTTGTTTTTGTAATCAATGTTTTATTATTCTTTGACTATTTAAAATTTTATGGTCAAATAAATATGGCGTAATACTTTTCTTGTGTACAATAGTATCACCGTCTAATTATAATAAGTGTATTGTTATTTTTACAATTGAAATTAAAATAAATATTGAGAGCACGTATTGTTTCACATTTGAAGAAGAAGAAATAAAATATGCCACACTGTTAATAATTATATTAAAAAATCTTCTATTATCGTGGTTCTATTTGTTTTGGATTAATATTATTATTTTGGACATTAACTAAACTATTTCTTTATTTCTAATATTTCTAATACGGAAGTAGAAGTTATTGGCATCCTATCTCGTACCTAAAGACCTTGTCTATTTCTAATCCTTAACGTATACACATACATATAGATACACAATACACATTGCATACATGCTTAATAATGTGTTGTGTGCATTTTTAATTATTCACCCTTTATAAAAGTTACATTTCAATAAGTAACTTTTCTTGTTTGAATAATGTGTATATTTTCTTTTTCTATTTCTTTTTTTTAATCTATAAAAAAGTGTCAAATGACTATATAATAAGATACAGATTGTGCATGCATGCATGGGGCGGTGCATTAATTTCTTAGGTTTGCACAGGAAAACTATTTGGGTGGCATATCACATAGAGGTACACACAACCTGCATACTAGTACGAATAATGAGCACTGATTTCCGACTCTCTAGTGTAAATTCGCATGTCTTTTAGCGATCGTTTGCTAAAATGGAGTGCGGAAATAATATGAGAGTTGAAGTCATACTCATATGAATGATTGGCTACTTTATTTTAAGCAAATTTGAAAAAGAAAACTAATCTTTATATATGTAATACTACTCTACTACGTACTCTAAAATTAACTCCACATAATCATACTGTAATTTATAGAACTACATACATAATAAAGCTCAATTTATATATTGTACGAATATATAAAAATACAAAGATCTCTCACATGCACATTTAATTAAATTTATATCATAATCTTTAAAAGTTCTATCTGAGAATAATAAGTAAATATGTACATATATGCACGGGTATGTACTATTTTATAGTGCTTATGCTATACAAACTTTCATGACAATAACACTTCACTTTATTCACCTTTTAGGAATTTTATGTGAATAATTTGTATAATATCCTTTCGCACGCATAACCTAGTATTAATAATTGCCTCCCTCGAACGCATATAAAACAACAAATTCAACTGCCATTTGAGGAAGAGATTTAACCTGTATATGATCAAATTATATCAACTTAATTTTAACACAATAAAGTATCATCAAATTCTTCATTTTGTTAAATTATTTAGACTTTGTTGTTAAATGGTTAAATTTCTTCCTAAAAATACCGTGAAAATTCAGTTGTTACTTTTATGCATTACAGATGTAGTAGAAAACCGAATCGTCGTACTTTTATTTGAAAAAGCTCATGGGTATGGTATTGGGGGTGAAAGGAAGTGAAATTAGGTTCGAAAAAGTCTGACCTTTAAAAAAATCGGTCGGTTAGGGTGGGATAATTCGATACGAACACGAATCTGACACGACACGACTCATTTGCCGCTTAGTTCATGTAATTGGCGGCTGAAAGTGTTTATAAAAATGGGAAATGGAAGCAAGTCCTTATTATAGGATGAAGAAAAGCTAAGATCTTCATTATTCATGCTCTAATAGGTACATTCTAGAAAGCTACTAAACTCCTTAAGTTAGGGGTCGGTTATTTAGTCAAGCATTCTCAATTAGACTTTAATTATTAATTAATTACTCGTTCACAACTGCCACATATTCCTAATTAAGATTAATTAAACGTAATTAGTGACTGTGCTTTACTTCATACAATCATACCAGTCATAATAAGTAACATAACCATATAAGTTCAATTATACATTTTAATCTAGGCTAACTTAGTCAACTTGACATCTAGGTACAAGTAGGACTCCATTAGTCAATTCTACGAACTAGAGTTGGCTTGAGTTGAGATATCCTTGGAAACTTATGCGAGAGATTAGTTCACTCGTCAAAGACGGTGTGAACTGTACTTCTCGTAGCAGTATCATACATTTAATTTGTACTTTGCATATACAATGATTATCAACACATGGTATTTCTCTAATTTTTCTCTTATTAAATTTCCATTTTTTACATTGTTTTAAACTAGGGTTTTCATCTTATATTTTTACATCACRTTGATAATGATGATGGCAACGACATTCTATAAAATTTTGGAGTTTTGAGTTACATGCATTTGTTTAAATGAAGATAYTTTAAGTTCGTTTGAATATTTATGATTTTAATTTTTCTCATTTGATCCGATCAACCTTCAAACCTTGCTTTTTGTTAASTAACCTAATCTGATTTTATTTTTTGTTTTTAATATATTTTGGAAATCAGTTTAAATTTTCGTGGTTTGTTTTGTAATTGTTGTATGATTATAAAATACAAAATAGGTTTTTTTCATAACTACTTTAGTTACTCATTTTTTTGCAAAATACTACCTACATTAGAAAACCTTAGACATAACTATCTTAAATTTCCATTTTGTTGTTGACTACAACCTTGTTTCATTTTCCGGCGTTGACTTTGATTTTCCGATCATCAAAGTGCACGTGAGATGCACGTGGTCTTTTTTTGTCAATTTTTTCGATTTTCCGTCCCTCCACGCACACGGATCAAAGTGTTAAAGCACACGGATCAAATCAATTGTGAGTTTCATGGAGCTCATACGTCAGCCCAACGAAGTGAGACCACAAAATATTGGGCTTCAGTCAATTTAGAATAGATTCCCAAGCCCATTTCCATATGACGCCACCCTCACGTTGCTTCATACTTTGCTCTATATTGTTTTGTGGTGTTTTGGGAGCCACAAGGGGCTGGGAGCCGGGGAAGAGAATCGGGAGATAAACTCTAACCACTTGAGTTATCTCTCACAGCCTCGCTCTCAAATACTTTGCTCTATATTGTGGTGCGTTATGGTAATCACTTGAGTTATCTCTCACAGAGTCACAGCCTCGCTCTCAAATATTTTGCTCTATATATATTGTGGTGCGTTATGGTTTGTGCCTAGTCTAAACTTACAAATCATTGTGTAAAATCCATACTTTTTTGAGCCATTACAATCCCACATGATATGTCAATATGTCAATATGTCATTGTGTACTAAACTTACTGAGTGCATTCATGTTCTTTTTATTATAGTTGTACCAACTACCAAGTATTAACCATAAAAAACTTTGTCCTTCCTAAGTTTTACAATGGAAAACAATATTGTAATCTAACACTTGGTCAATATTTTTTTTTTGGGTTTTCAGTGTGTTTTTAAAAACAAAAAACCAAAACTAGAAAAACAGGAATAGTGGTTTGGCTTCGACTTTTTTTCTCATCAGTTTTCTAAATTATATGACATGATTTCAATTATTTTAAATAATTTCTGAGAACATTGATTTTCGTATTCTATTTTAGCGACCGCTTTGACGGTCAAAACGGTCGCTAAAATGGAGTACGAAAATAATCACTGCTCAATTCTTGATCATTTAACATGACTCTTAAAAACAATAAACAAAAAAAAAAAAAAAAAAACAACGCTACATAACATGCCCTAATTTTTTATTGTTTGATTACATGCATAAAAACGTACTTGCATCACTCCTTACCAAACGGAGCTCTAATGTTAAGCAATTTCATTGTTTATTGTCAATCTCATTGTTTCAATACTTACAACTTTTTAAGGTACATCCACACATGCATTATTCCATGCAAAAAAAATAAAAATAAAAATAAATAATAATAAAAAATAAAAATAAAATAAAAATCAATGCATGTGATAATGTATGTGAACAACTATTTATGGTAAGTTGCTTTCTGAAGTCAGCATTATTGCAGTTGAATGAGAATTGAAAAATTGTACTCCGTAACTAGAATTACTTTGAAACAATATACGGGAGTATTTCAAATCATACTACGGAGTACACTACATAAGTTTATTTTAGATTTGATTAGTTCCGATTAATAATTAAGTTTTGACAAACATTTTACTCCCCTACACAATTTTAGTAACAATTTAATATTTTGATTTTTTTTTTCTTTCTACTTTATGTCAAATTATTGTGAAAATTGTGTTATGCAGATCGAGAGTACTAAAAAAAAGTTTAAATAAGGATCAATTATTTCAAATAAAACAAGGTTCAGACGTAACCGCGTAATTTGAAAAGTGAATAAACCATGCCTTTTAGTTATATGGCCATCCTTACTTAGATATTCACAATAATTTTATTTACTCCTCTAAGAAGAAAAAGGAAAATCTATGCTTAATTAGTCTTTGAATTGATATTCATGATTTATGTCTAGATAATTTCTCCATCCGTTTTTTATTTAGATTTCCGGTTTTCTTTTTGGGCGTTTTCAAAAGATGTTCCAAACCAACCTAAAAATAACTTTTTACTTTTTACTTTTTTTTATTTACTTTACATTAATGATTACGTCATTTTTAAAGTCCATAATCATTATTTTACCCAATCTACACACCCAAAATTACTATTTTCCTAAAATTTCATTCACACATTTATTTACTAACTATCAGCTTTTTTACTCACTACTCAATTATTTTATTCAACTCAATCAACTTTTAAAACCGGTTCAAAGGTATGGAACATCTAAATAAAACAGGGGAATATTAATTAAAAAAAAAGGGGTTGATTCTCCTTTAATTACGGTAAGTAGTAAGTTTGACTGAAATTGTTAAGAAAAGCTTTCGCTAAAAAATTGTATAAACAATAAAACATGGTTTGCTTTGAATAAGTGTGGATGTCGTTTTGCCATCACAGCTCGATTGAGCGGAAATTCAATCAAGGATATAAAAGTACATTAGAAGCTACTTCTTCCGTTTTACTTTAATCTACTATGAAATCTTGTCACGGAGTAGATTCATTTGAATGTGTTAGTTTTTTTAATGCATATTCCGTATTTTTTGTTAATTTTTATTAGGAAAAGCTATTAACAAGCGTATGGGACGTTAGATAAATAGCTAAAAGTCGGAATATTTAATTTGAATAAACATTAATTACATCGATTGTATGTGAAAATGTGATATTGACATGAAAACAATATTTTTACCAATTTAAAATATATTTGATGCTTAACTATGCGTAGGGCAGCTTGTAGCAATATCGTTTTTTATAAAAGAGTAGTATAAAATATTTACATTTAAACATCGTAATTGAAAACTCTTGTAAAAAGTAACGTAGAGAATAAAGTATAAACATAGGAGTACTTCCGTTAGTGATGAGGTGTGGCTAAACAAGTTTTCTACTTGGATCTCCAATCTTGTAACTTGTGATTGATGTCTTAATTTAAGTCTACCTTTTCCTTTAAAAAAAAGATAAATTAAATGTTGTTAAAAATTATTCATTATTATTTGTAATTTTTTAAATAACAACTTTAATTTTCTAAGTTATTTTATAAAGTTAGCTTGATTGGTTAGGTTAGAATCTTAAGATTTAAGTTTCCAGTTTCGAAACTGCAAAAATTCTAGTTGAGAGGAGACTATGGCATATTTGGCATAATGAAAAATGTAGGGTAGTGATATTTGATCACAGTGATTGGCCAAAGAGGTCAATCACGCAAGTTGGCACAATAAATCAACATAGATTTCTTTTATTTTACATAGATGTCCTTTGTTTTACATAGATGCCATTTATTTTAATAGATTTTAATAATGCACGAAAAATTGCCCACTTTTATTCCTTTTTCACTTCTCCCTTACACTTTTTGTATGGGACACATTTTATTCCTTTTTTATCAGGTTATTGGGCTTCTTCCCCACATTGTTATTGTTTTTATACTTCCCGATAATGTAACTCCTTAAAACAATAAGCGAGGATGTCAGGTTATCTCGCGAATAGTTTAGAGGGCTCTTTAACTATTCGCGAATAGACTAGAATTATCCAACAATAACACACCAACCTATATCCTACTTTTTCTCAAAAAGAAAGCTCAACATTCAAGAAGAGGTTTTAAAATATTGGGTATTTGAAGTTTGCATGGTCAAAAACTCAAATTATGGGAGGAAGAAAGGAAAAACAGAAAAACAGAACAGAACAGAAAACGGTATGTTTAGTTGAAATAAGTTTTATCAAATAAGTCAAAATGTGCTCCATCTTTTTTGCTGCTAGAGTGACTTCTATTCCTAGCCTTAACAACAGCTTGGGTTACAATTTACCGACACATAGCAAAATTGTTTTAGCTCGATAAAATGGAGTGCGGAAATTAACTTGGACTGCGCAAAATCTGCAAATCAGTAACCGCAAAATTGCACAAACTTCAAAATTGATTTCCTACTATCAAATACCTAACTCTCGTTACGGATGATTTAACACATTTATTCACAAGCGATAGAACAAGAGAGTGAGAGTCGAACAATGCAAATCCGACGATACAACATCGAAAGAAGGGGAAGAGAAATGAGCTAAAATATAGTACTACTACTTGTATTTATAATTAACTTATATATCAACACATCATGCACTTGTTTAACTCTAACTCAATTTAAATGATTGGGTTAGAGTTACAGGCCGAGGTTGTAATTTTCTTGGGATCAACCCAAAAAAAAAAAAAAAGAGGGAAAATAAACAATGCAGTCAAAAGAATCCACAACAATAAAAAAAAAAAAAAAAGGTTAAAAAGGTGAAAAAGGGGAAATCAGGAAGAAACTTTAGATTTTTTTTTTTGTGTGTTTCTTCCCTAATTATAAATGAACCCCCCTCTTTTGTTTTAAAAATTGCTATCATTAATTAATGGTCCTGCTTGAACCCAATTGAGTTGTGATGATTGCTGCTGGTAAGCTTTATTTGATCAGCAGCGGAGACCCTTCTTGCACCCGATGCACCGGCATTCGCGGTAATTGAGCTAACAAGGGTTGATGGCCTACGCCCCAAGCTTTGATGCCCTTGCAAAGCTTGCGAAAGCCCAGCACTGATGCCGTAAAAATGCACCATTAGCATTAATCGCCTTCTGACCTCCAATTCCATTCTTCCATTCATTTTCCGGGGATCCTCGTGTTTAGTCACCTGTAACGCGATATTTTAGTCACTCTACAACTATAATTAACGAGTTAACTAAGTCCATTACATCGATCAATCAATCAAACCTTAGTCCCACGACCTGAGGGCCGAGGGCATGATAGACAACAAATGTAGTGCTGTTTATTACCTCTTTGCTGAATCTTCTATCAGGGCCAAAAATTGTTCTTGGCTGTTGATGGTAGGTTGGCACTCCCACACTGGCATCATACATTTCCCAATGGGTGTAGTCATTGTTCACCACATGGAAGTATCATGTCTACATCTGCAATTTCACAATCAGAATCAGAATCAAAATCAGCTTACATAGTATGGGAAACTCCAAAAGATAAAAATAAATAAACAAATTGGAGTCATTCTAATTCTAACAAGTCACAGTATTCAAGACTAACATGTCCTCTATCAAGTTTTCCATAATAGATTAATTAATTAATTAGGCTTAGTCTCTTTCACTACTATCAATAGTTTTTCAACTAAAAAGGAGGAAAAAAAATCAACACATATGAAAAGAGAGGCAAATTGTTACTCCTGAATCTGATGCAAATTGCCAGTGTTTTTATTTCCCCAATTTTCACAGAAAATTGCAAACTACATAACCTAAAAGTAAGATTTCTATTCATAATTGTTACCAGTAATTTTCCTGTTCAAGCATAGACAAATGTCATTACCCTCCCAAGATATTGCATAGTTTAACCCAATCATTTTTTAATTTTTTTTTTTTTTTTTTTTTTGACAAGAAGAATGAACCATCATTTGGTCTCATTGATGATGATGTTGATAATATAGCAACAGAAGCAAAGGATGATAAAAATGGTTTGTTTATAGAGGTGTACCTTGCATCCTCTGAACAGGCCTTCACCAAAGTGGTTAAAAGCAATGGTGGTTGCATGTTCTTGTCTTGCAGTGTAGGAGTACCTGTGGCTAACAACATGACCTTATCATGGTGGGTCAATGAATTGTTCAGAAATGGTGATGGCAGTGGAACCATGATGGACTCAATCAGCCATCATTTGCAGTTTTTATAAGGGCAATGGTCGACCAACATGGCTGGCCTCGAAGAGGGAACCCATCACCGTCCGATATCGTCCGAACCCGAAGTGCCGTGGGGAGCTCTCACCGATGCATTGCCACCATTGCTTACAGTCATGTATGTTGATTCCATGTATGATGATGTTGGTCACATATTGTATGGTGATGCATGGCCTCCAGCAATGTGGACACTAGCTCCCTGCCATCGATTTTCTTGAATGAGTTTCATGATCAACTCTTCTTTCAGCCTGATCACCATGTCCTTTGAAGATGATCCCACAGTGGCTTATCTTGGATCACAGCATGTCTGAGGGTCCCGGTTTCGGTTCACCGGATCATTCTCCCCCGAGTCGGTTACCACGTATGCGGCCATTTTGCCCCACATCGCATTCTTCCGACCCAATAGCACAATCAGGCAGCGCTGTCGTTCTATGCCAATGTGGGTCGCACCTCCAGCAGATCATCAATGGGGTTGCTGTTCCACAAGAGGTGTAGCCAAGTTCCTCCTAGCAATGGATTCATTGATGGTCCTGCATCTAGGGATACATATAAGTACTACATTCTCAGTATCAGTCAACTGAGTGTAAGTAACCATTTTTTCTCAACAACACAAAAAAAGAAGAATGAATTTGGGTACATGTACTCGTTTATTAATTCATGTCAAATGTATGTTTGAGCTTTAATGTACCTATTCTAACATTTCTTGGACGTAAAATTCTGAATCAATATGCCAACAATAAATCCATAGCTAAGATTTAAAATCAAATGTATAGTATAAGAACATGATGTATCACATTTCACACATTAGCTGAAGAAATGGAAAATGCAAAAGATTCATGAGGGAGAAAAGAGTGAACCTACCTATGGACCTCATGTACAACAAGCTCAGGGTCAGGGACAGCTGCTGGTGAAGAAAGAGCAAGAATAGGTGCTRTGAGAGTAAAGAAGAGGAAGAATGACATTGCATTGTTTGCCATTTTAGCAACTTCACTTTCTTCCTTTCTCTCTTTTGTGCTAATTTTGTGGGGTGAAGAAGGAAGAAAAGAGAGAGAAGAAGAAAAAGAAGAAGAAGAAGAAACAAGTTTTCAAGTGGTAAGTTATGTTTGGTTTGGATGAGAAATGGGAATGACAGGGGGATTATAAAGAGTTAAAAAGCCGGGTAAAATGGCGTGATTAAACTATAAATTAAGTGGGACCCACGCCTCTTTTTTTTTTAAAAAAATAAAAATTTTGGGTATTAACGTGGGTCCCACCACTGTGTGCTTCGTGATTACTGGTTTTACGGGATACCCTCATGGWAGTTTTTGTTCGTTAGACTGTTAGAGCATCGAAGAAAAACACTACTCTCAACAATTCAACATTTTAATTGGCCTTTCTCATAATCTCATCTAACTTCATTTCTTTTTCTTTTTTTTTTCCTAACTTGTTACTTTTTGGTTTAAAGATAATCATGCATGTGGTAGCAATGTTATTAGCATGCTGTAGAATGATTACAGTATTTGCATGGTCTACGCCATTATTAAGGGCCTAATTAATAAACATCCTTAATGGGAGAGATTGTACCTTTTAACACAATAGGACCAACATATGTAATTATGCAATGCAGAATTGCAGATGTCTAATGTTTGTTAAGAGAAGTTATTAGTTGAAACTAGGAAATGATGCGATTTCATATAAAAATTACCGGAAAATGATTGACAGACTCTAAGGGTTATCAACCCTCTTAGACGCAATAGAATAAATTATTATTATTATTATAACTATACGTGCAGTAAATTAGAGAGATGATGCATAAAATTAATGTAAATTACCTGCGTGGCTTTACAGCAAGACTTGATGTATAGTTGTATACTTGTATCTTGTATACTGATCGCAATGTCGGTATTGCTCTCATTCTATAATATATTTTTCTGCAAAAACAGAGAGTAATAAAATAGTAGTTCATTCATGGAAAATAATCATTACAACAAATATGAAGCAGCAAAAAGGAATGCAGGATTTCAAAGAACAGAGTAAGAGAAGGGAGCACTACAAAAAAGAATACAGCAGAACACAGTCCTTCGTATAAAATTGAACTAGGGAGTATTTTCTAGGTTGTATCATACAAAAAATGTGACACTTCAAAAAAAAAAAAAGTTAGGTGAGTATTTTTTAGGAGTTTTCGTTTATATTAGTCGACTTCATTTATGAGACTAGGACTTTGATTGATTGATTAAGTACTTGCTACAAGTACGAGTAACATAACACTGTATGCGAGGATTATCTCTAGACAAAAGATGAGTAAAAAGTCTAAAAATACATTAAGGTTAAATCAACTGTAACAAATAGAACTTAAAACAGAAAGTTTTGCCAAAATAGAAAAAAAATGTTAATATAATTAATTACTGGACAATTTGCAAGCAGTGAATTTTGTTGAGTGAACTCAAAGCAAGTTTTGGCATCATCATGGGCTCATGGCTGAAATCTACAGCAGTAAAAAAAATAATGAAGACAGACAGATTAGAGTGTCATGCAAGATGATGCCATGCAGGATTAAGTCATTTCACGAGAGTAAAGTTCATTTGGACTTTTAACTTCATAATTGAAAGTTTTTTTTTTTTTTTTTTTTTTTTTAGGTTTTTACATTGTAGTACATGTTTTCTGCTTTGTAATTCTTTTACATTGTAAATTGTAGCCCATTCTACTGATTTTAAGCACACTGCGTTACGAAGTACTCCGTAGTTAACAACACATCTAATAGGTTATAGATTAGTACTCGTAAAAATTAATACTTCATCCATTTCAAATTAGTTACCTATTTTCCTTTTCCGAGTGTCTCAAACCCTCAATCTATTTCTCTCATGTCCTCACCCATATATGATATAAGTGTCCWTTCTACTTATTCTCTAATGATACTACACTTTCCACCAATAATTTCCCTCTCATTTATTTCATTTATACTAAAATTCAATGAAGTCCTGTTTTTATATAAGTACTATTCTGTGCAAGTAATTTAAGAACAAAAGAGTAAATCAATTGAATAAAAGGGACAAAAGGGGAAGAATTAAAAGAGTGTGTTTAATCATGCATGAAAAGACTTGAACCAAAAACAGGGCACAACCAGAAGTACAACACAAAACCAATAAAACCTAAGATTAGTGCACCAGTATTTTGTTTGCTTAGCATCAAAAATATATATATTAAAAAATGAAAAATTCAACTTCAGTTTGTTAAAAAATACACAAACAAAATTTTGCTTGTCTTTGAAAAAATAAAAAATGTAAAGCAATTATGTGAACTCTAATTACATGAAATCTGCTATTCAAATAATTGTATAAAACAAACATGAATAAAAGATCCTACACAAATGAGCACTCAAGACTCAAGAGCAAGGTGCAGTGATGTTACATGACAAGATCATACATCAGATTTTCAAGATAAGTTATGAAATAATATAGCAGATCATAGGGCCCTAGTTGTATCTTGAGTCTTTGACAATGAAAAAAAAACAGTGAAAAAATTAGTCAGTGTCTAATTATTTGCACTTAAGTACCAAATTCTTGCATATTCCTGAAAAAAATAACCCAATTATTAAGCTAGGAAAAATTATTAGTCCCATGTTAAAAAGAATGCACTTGCTAAGCACTTGGTAAAGGCATATTGCATATATTTTAGGGCCCAATTTAGATTCCAAAGCTCAAATCAATGATTTAGAACTGTTAAAATTCACTGATACTTTCCTCAGATTAGCAAACAGGAAGAACTAAGAAGATATTGCAGAACAGAGAAGATATCGCAAACCTTACTTCACTAAACACTTCTAAAAATGGTTAAATGTTACAAACCAAAAGAAGTGAAATGATTTTTTTTTACAATGTAAGGATCAAATAGAATACTAGTCTATTTCAGCAATTGTATAAATAATTTGTCATGTGAATTGCAAATTAGCAGATATTTATGCTCGAATCTTGATGGTAGCTTTTAAGAAATCCATAAATATGATCCAACATACTTTATATAGAAGATAGAATCTAACCTACTAAGCTAACTTCAATGTGTGTTCTTTTTTATGGCAATTTCAACTCATGATCATCTTCATATATCACATGGTTATCCTAAATTCTTAATTCTAAGTTTGTACGGCTTAGTATTCTCTAGTATGCATTGATTGGTTTGTGCCAAAAGTATGAATTATTCCTAAGTAATTTGAATGAAATTCATCACTCAATTGAACCCTACCAAATAAAAGGAAGTTTCACACTTCACTGGACAAACTACTCGTAATTTACTTCCTCTATCCAAATAACTTCACAAACATATGACCACCCATCAAACCCTCTTTCCTTTCTTACGTTCGTATCAATCAAAACTTAAAATCAATGACATTCACATACTATCCATGCACCGAAACAAAGTCGTAGTAACTCCATATTTGTTGCAAACGTAAGTTAATCGGGAAAAAAACTACATCCTCCTCCGTTTTTTAAAAGATGCAACAACGAAGGGAATGTTTTTGTTACATCTTTATGGAAAAGGGAGTAGATGTCTTTATTTCACCAAAACAACTTGTAGTATGCATTAAACAAGCATTGTGCAGTTGTGAACAGAACAAACAGCCTTAATTGCTTGCAAACCAATTTCTACTGTAACATGACACTAAACTACTGTTTACACAAATCTGATCTTGCTTCAGCAAGTATTGGTTACCATGTTAGCCACTAAACCAGTAGTAATGCGACACACATATTAACCAAAGTAGATATGTGAAAGAAAGCTAACAGTGGCCTGATTAGGCATCATGCATGAAAAAGCACATGCATTGCCCTTAAAATCAACCTTGAGTGGTCCATTTTTAGGTCCCTATTTACAATTATCATGGACCCATTTACCCTAAGCAACTTCATTAAAAAAAAAAAAAAACTAAAAACATTAATTATAGAACCGCAATGTTCCCCCAGCCTGCAGACAAGCAACGGACCGTCAGCAGTTGTGATCAACGTTGCTGGCGTGCATCACAATTTCCCACTCTGCTTTGACACGTATCTACTTACTAACGGAGCATAGCAGATATGTTTCACATCCAAAACTGAACATGCACGTACATACATAAACTACTTGTATTAAACATGGCTCACAGAGTCACAGCCTCACACTGTCTCTTAGTGATTTGCCATGGACATCTACAACACCTAACTTAGCAACCTAATTTGATTTAATTAGTTTGTTGTTCTCTGTTTATTACAGTAGTAAACATAGCAAGTAATCACATTAGTCAAATAAATTAGTAAATAACTAATTTTGACTTTCACTACTAAGAAATATATATGTGTATATATACATTATTAATTAAATTAAGTTATTGGTGTACCATTTAAAACCAATATCATTTTCGTCAACCCGGATAATATATATAGATTATAGAGTATCAATTACGAAGTTCAAAAATACACTTTCCCTACAAAACAAACTGTCACATGTAATTACTTTACAAATAAATTAAAGAACCTCACACTGTATTAAGTAAATCATTTCCAAAAGCCAAAAATCCTACTACTTTCATTTCTTCCTCGACGGACAGTTTATTTTCTCTCATACATAAGCTAACACTATATACTTTAATCACATCATATATGACTAGTACACGTAAGCATTACAAGCCATTAGTCAATACCAAGGAAGCTTAAGCCAAACCCAAAACTTAATCCAAATTTAAATCACCAACCCAACCAACCCAACCCAACCCAACCCAACACAAATGACCCTAATCAAGCTTAGCTCAACCCAGTTAAATTTGACCTCACAGGGTTCAACCTGAAAATAGGCACAATCACAGTAACACACAACACTTATTCACAACTCTTAGTACAAGTAGTAGTAGTAGTACATGATCAATTAATAAAGTTCTTTTAAGTAATGTGATTGTCCGTTGTCAATGGTCAAAGAATAAACCAAATGGCACATCATGAAAAGCTACCCTCCACATGGGGGACTTTTACTGCCCTATGTCATACAGTAAGAATCAGAAGTAGCTCATTGTTTACACTTCTCCATTTATATAGCCTCACATAATTAATATATGTGTGCAATCTCTTGATATTGGATAGTAAATCATTGAGCACCCTCTGTGTGTTGTTAAAGGGTTCCAGTGAGTTCCAACATTGAGGTAACAAAATCTGCCCCAATTCAGCTGGTTATTCTTAATTTAACAAAAAAAAAAAAAAAAAAACACTACTGCAATTCAAAGCTAGTGCCTAATAATGAAGTAAAAGAATCACAGTCATAAAATCAGCAAGTAAATATGCAAAGTTTGCACACCATAACAGCACAAATAGCAATTAACCCAAATATCCTCCTCAAAAACTCCCTCATAAACAAACTCAAGCCATTGACAAATTTTTTAGCAGATGACTCAATTGAATCTGATCCCTTATTCAGTTACTGTCCCATGAACGAATATTGTTAGAACCATTAGCCTTAAATTTCTTTACTGAAATGATTTTGAAACGATTTTTCGCCAAAAAAAGATATACTTTAGTTCAAATGAGAGAGTCGTAATTAGAAGTTGTTAACATTTAGTTACTATTAGTCAATCATAGAATAGTATATTATTTAAAATATCATAATACTCTTTTTGGGTTTATCTCAATAGATTTAATTATAAATTACCATCCATATTGCCTGACTCTGAAACAACAATTTCTACATTATGTATGAAGCATAAAGTATTTTCATTGTCTATAAAAATATGCTTCGTAACTTCCTATTAATTTAGTATACACCACCTCTCTACTTCTTTTCAATCTCAAGTTTTACCGGAAAAAAYATACGAATGTGCTCAACCATCAATAAAACTCTTTTAGAAATAGCCAAAAGCATTTGGGACAATCTCACTCTAGTAACTCCACAACCTGGATATAGTCAGACACAAAAACAACACAATTTATGAAATGATGCTGTCATTGCTGGGGGTTWCGTACTCATCATCATCACTAGTTCATCACACAAAGAGGTACAAGTCTTCACAAGTCCCTTACAAAACTTCCAGCTAAAGACTTCAAGGATTGTAAGCTACAGTTATGGAGCACATATAACTTAAAAATAACTACTTTACCTAACAGGGGAATCAGATGGTTCCAAAATAGATGATATTAGATGCCAAATATAACGTGGCTTGTTAAATGATGCAAGTMGAATATTTTAACTAATTAACAATATTTATGTAACAGTTATGGACCAATGCAAGGGACAATAKATAACGTGGAAGTCTGAGCAATTGAGGATTTTGGGGATAGGGTGAAGAAGAAGAACAGAAAGGGCCCAATGATCATGTTAGTTTAAGTCAGTGAGAAGTGAAGATTATTATGACAGGTGTTAACTGAAAGCAACTAAAGAACTTCCTAAGTCCTAACTAAGAGCCATTTAAAAAACTCTTATGGTCCTATACCATGTGTTGATTTCTTT